>VACF01001268.1:0-250156 GCA_006891605.1 Pleurozium schreberi
CTTCAGATTCTTCGCGGATGTCCACGCAGTTTCTGTCTTCAGGGAGCGCGTCAATACCCGCATCGGCATCATCCATGCGCTGTCGCTTGGAAGATCTGTCTTTGCCCGCAGCACGCAGGGGCAGCACATAAACATGTCCAGGCATGTCGCTGAAGGATTCCATCCTCTGCGGAACTCTGATTTGATCATCGTTGTCCCAGAATTCGAATGGCCATTCGAGCGCCGCTTTGTCCTCCAGACGCAGCCTCAAAGACGCGTAGGTTTCATCGGCTAAAACCTTCACCTTGCTGTACAGAGTTGCAACACCGAAGTCTTCCTCCATCGTCCATAGCTTGATACAAGTCGCCATCTCATTCAACAAGTACCGCTGCAAACAACCCTAAACCCAAACAACCCCTCCACAAGCAAGAGCAAACACCTTCGTCACGCTGCCGTGCCGTGAACACGAGTCCAGAACAAATCGCAGGCATACAGAACCCCCGCCCGAAGATTCCGTAGCACCGTCGTGAACACACTAGCAGAAAACACACCCGCACAAACGAACACACGAACAACACCTGCACTCCGTGACGCCGCTGACCTGAACACACCACCACAATTGATCGCGCACAAACAAGCAAGCTAAAACAATCCCGAACACCATCCTCTACGCTGGTGAACCTTGCACACCCCAGCAAAACTGATCGCGCACCCCACAAAAGCAAACCCTGCACCAGACAAAACTGATCGCGCACACCGCAAGAGCAAACCCCGCACTAGGCAGAACTGATCGCGCACCCTGCAAAAGCAAAACCCCGCACCAGGCAGAACTGATTGCGCACCCCGCAAAAGCAAAACCCCGCACCAGGAATCGGTAATCGTGCACCCCGCAAAAGCAAACCCCGCGCCAGGAATTGGTGATCGCGCACCCCTCAAAAGCAAACCCCGCACCAGGAATCGGGAACACCTTTGTCACGCCGCTGACCCCAAAACAGAATTCTACAACTGATTGCGCACAAACAACTGGTCGCGCACAAACAACTGGTCGCGCACAAACAACTGATCGGGCACAAACAATTGATTGCGCACACACAAGCAAGCGCCCCCGCACAAGGAATCGCCGACCCCTTCGTTCACCTCCTCACCCTAAGCCCACCACCAATCTGATTGCGCACCCACAACCAAGTGCATGCCATCCCCAAGAGCAGCCTCCACGGTTCAGCCGAAGAACTGATTGCGCGAATTGGAAACACCATCTCCACGCTGCCGTCCCTCAACAAGCAGCACAACTCATCGCGCGACTAACCCTAAACCGCACCCAGATTGCAAACAAATTCGTGAACACACGCTGCCGTCCCTCAACAAGCTGCCCCCTTGATTGCGCGATTAACCCTCAACCGCACCCCTATAGCATAACCATAACTGAACCTAGTAAATAGAATTCCTTGGATCCTATTCTTTGGCCCCTATTTTACATTTAAAAAATAATTAATGGACCATAATTTTCGGGTATCTATTTTACTTATAAAAGACATGTCACTTTTTAAGTCCCCTTCTTTAAATGTAAAATCTTTATAAATTTTACCTATGATGAATTAAATCCACCTCATTTTTCGCCGCAGGTCACTTTGTAAAGCGCGGGGAGTGTCCTCCCCTAGTTAGCAAGTCACTTTTTAAGTTTCAAATATGAAATTTGCAAGAATATTCAATTTTGAATTCCTTTTAGACGTAGCCCCTCCTTGTGCTGTTTTAGATCATTTGAAAATAATAAAAAATAGTTAAATATTCATATCAAGTTATAAATGACTACAATTGGTTATCAAAATATCATAAATCAACGAAGTGATTAGAAAATACTTTCTAATAAATGTTTATATTCCTTTTTTATTCTTGAATGAAAAATGGACAATGTCACAAAGTCTTGAATGAAACTATAGGAATCAAAATAACAACATTAATCTAATCATGGCAATTTTTTTGGATGATTCCATATTGTATTCTATACAAAGCAAGAAAATTTGAATTTAAATCATATTTTTTCTAAAAGATTTTAAACTTAATCTACATTAAAGAAATGAATTTTAGTGAAATATATTGTGTGATGCCAATTGTGGGGTACCCCAAGCACGCTTGTACCTTGTTGCAAGCCTAAAATATCTGGATTAACTCCCTTTCTCAATCCGTCCAACTCCTCTCTCTCTTCCAGATGTGTGTCTTCCTGGAATCCAATCCGGATCCGGCCTCTTCCGACTTCTGGTTACATCTTTTCTCACACAATGGGTTTCCAATGCCTCTGTTTTATACTTAGAGGGTCCGCCTTTGGTCTTATAAAGGGATAGGGACTCACCTCTTGTCTCATAGTCTCTCTTCTTTCAACAAAAACACAAACACATAGAATGGTATATTGCAGTGGAATTGATTCGGAAACACCCTCACAATTGTCTGGATGGCCTATCTAGAAAGCATGTCACTTCAAGCCGTATCCATCTTCTTCCATCTACAACGACAAATCAAAAACACCTGGAATCCGATAGAGGGATTATTCTCTAAAGGTTAGATTGATCTGGTGATTGGCAAACCTTCCGATTTTTGGAAAATTCCACTGGCAGTTGCTTAGTTCTGCACGGAATCAATTAGATTTCGGACCCGCATCCGCACCACTTCTTTCACCGAATTTCCGTTACGGTCATTTAAGGCACCATGCTCAAATTCTCTTTCACAAATCTAAAACCTCAGTTCAAACATTCCCCACAATTTGATCCAGTCCTCCAAGATCCAAATTCCGTCTCTTCTCACTCTCCCTTACTCGTCCATACTCAAGCAAACACCCAAGTTACAAACTCTCACAATTGAAGTCAAAACCAGCATGCCARTTGATGGATGAGATTAAAAGATGGAAGTACAAAATAGATTTTTGAAAATGCTAGAATGGAATGAGAGGAAAACAAACYTGCCASCCTTTAAAAYACAAAACCAAAAGCAAAAATCCATCCCAGAAAATTGGTCAKCAAATAAAATGACCCATCAAGATACYCAGAAGATCAAACACCAAATCCTAAAAATCYRGAACCCGGGCCCATGCTTGGAAACTYGTCTCGGAATCAAACCCTAATTAATTAAAATTTGAACTAACTACTTTCYTTTCTTTGGCTTCTTYGAGCTGCTATCGGCCAAACTTGATGGGGCCCTGACATACGTCTTTTCTGGAGTTGAGTCCGGAGTTGTCTTTGCGGTTGTTCGGGTCTGAATCATCCGTGCCACTGGCGGAGGTGAATTGGYTGATGTTGTTTCATCCTCACCGGATTCAAACTCATCCTCCTCTGACTTGTTGATGATCCGCACATCTTCCTCCTCTTTTTCTTTTTCTTCTTGATCGTCATCTTCCTCATCTACGGAGGTCATCTCGTTCCTACTTCAGGTTTCAGATCTCATCCTCTTTCTCTCTCATCACTTCCAAACACGATCGTTGTCAAATTTATTCTATGATTTTATCCGGGTCAACGTCTARTTCCTTGGAAACGTTGACCAGCATTTCTGCAAAGGTTTGGTGATAAGCTTTTKCTTGCATCACCCACTYRACTTTGGCGAGGTAGAATTCCACCACAATTTTTGAATCCCTTGGTATTTGCGGAATCTATTTTGGACTACTTTCCAACAGCTTCTTCCGCGAGSGTAGATYGGTGGATTTTCTCTYYTTCTTTTCTTGCCGGTCGATYGGAGGCTCTACCTTGTTGAGCTCCTCTCCTTCCAATCTTRGCTGCTCCYCCTCCACTTCACTCWTGWGGCCRTATTTTAGGATTTTCAATCCGGTTTTGTACTCTAACATCTATTTATCTTTTAGGACCTCATTTTGATAGTAAAGGTGGATAAAGTAGGGACTAATAGGGCTATGCTTGCCCTTCCCTATGTAATCCGCCAGTTTGAATACTACCCCCGCTATGACTTTCCTCCAGTGCACAAATCTGCCCTCTATTGCACCAAAGATGGGATTGGCTACTGTAATCGTAATGTGGGTAGGCTTGTCCGGATATAGAATCGCAATGAAAAATTCTAATACTTGTCTATGCCTTTCGTTTGCACAATTGGCAATAGCGAATCCCTCTTTGGCATGAGCTGCGTTCATGAATTTCCTTGCTAAGAACTTATTTGCTCAGGAGGCCAATTCGGATCCGGATTTTGTAAATTTGTAAACTTCCATCTAAGCATCCTCTGTCCACATCTCTAGTCGACCCTTTACTACTCTCTCATATTGAATCGGAGCTCCAGTGATGAGCTTCTGAATCATGTCCTCATTTCTGAGGCTCCACTGCCTTTGGATCAACCCGTAGCATCCTATCTCCATTAAGTCCTTGTCCAGTTGCTTTCGGATGCTAAATCCTCAGGGATGGTTGAACAGACTGTCTAAGCAGTAACCGTATAGTTCTGGCTACTTCCTTCCACCATGGAATTCTAACAATAACAGTTGGATCCGTGCGGATTCACCAGCTCTACTGTTACGATCACTATTTCACCACTCTTTTTCTCAATTTTATGTGTGCAGGAATATTGCGGAAGATTAGAGAGAAAAAAAAAGTGGCGGGCGGTACAAGTATCCGTCGCTCTATCAACGGTTCTAGGGGAGAGCCGTTTTCTTGTAACAGTGCTGTAGATTCCTCGGTTGGAATCATAGGTCATAGGTCTCCCCTATTCGATCTCATCCGGATTTCCATCTCCGATTTGGATCCGGTTACAGAAATTCTGTAATCACTCTTATACAACCAGAAAGTGACTTAGTCCATATTTATACCTATGTGGCTCTACTTTCGATTTTGCACCAAAAAAATGAAAAATCTTACCCTATTTTATACTTTATTTTATTCTAATTCTATCCGTCCACAGCTTCCGTACTCCATTAGTGGAAGTTCGGTCTTCATTGATTAAAAAACTTTGTCTACCTCTGCCCCAAAGTGAAGGATTCAAAGTTGTATGATAATTAGAACCTCAATGAGAAAGTGGAACTTATAGAACACCACCACAAGAATTTCCTAGTCGTGACACTTCTAGCGTTCAATGATAGTGTTGAAGAAATACAATAATCCACTCGTTTGTTTGCCACTAAGATGATGACAGAAGAGTGCTTGATTTTGATGAACTTGTGAGGTCGCTCCAATCAACATACATGGAATTCATGGCAGTCAATTTCAACAGCAAATTTCATCAAGGAGTGTTGTCGCAACCTAAATTTTCAAATTTTCTGTGTTAATTAGAACTGGGAACGGAAACCATCCAGTTGGAATCCGGATTCAACTAAGGAACGGCAGAAAATTAGAATTTAGTTACAACATTGAAGTAGTGGAGCATTTGGCAAAATTCGGTCTAAAAGTACCTAGGACCGGAATCCTGCCCAACTCGGATTAGGGTTGGACCAGATAGGAGGACCAGACCCGATTGGGTCCGCAAGCTATATTAAGCCTGGAACTGCCAGACTTACTCTTTTTTCTCTTGCTATCTGGAGTGTCTGCGAAGTTTTCTGCTCGCCCTCAGCAAGTGTTTGTGCGCATTGTTGATGAACAAGCAAAACAGTGAGAGATTGTGAGGTTGTTTGCAGGTGCCGGTTGAGATTAGAGAGAGGTGTGAGGAACGGGATGTGCGGCTAGGTTAAAGGCTGATATTTGTGAGGGTCATTTTAGTGTCCATGCCTATCCTATGCCGACCGAGACCGGGCAGTACCACTCCAACCAATCCGGAGGTCAAGCTTAGGAAGGTGGTTCCGGTTATCCCTATGGACGAACCGGAAAAGACCGAGCTCGTAGAGGATCTTGAAACCATGGGTTGTTTGGGTTTGATCAACAAACCATGGTGTTTCCGAGAGGAGCGGATGGTGCAAGAACTCCTTGGATGGATGGCGAATCAGTTTGACAACACCCTCCGCAGATCGCCAGATCAGTGGACGGAAGGCGTATGGAGAAAGGTTTACGGATTCAAGGAAGGCAGACAAGGGATGGCTCACCGGAGCGACAAATACATCAGAGGGAAGTTCCGGGGAGCAGTCAACCCGAAGGACGGATACGCGGTGGAGGACTGTCTAGATGCCCGGGAGCACCACCTGCTGGAATTCCTGACTCCGGTCCTGGATCCGGAAAAGCCGACTCGGGTCACGATCACACTAGCAAACCTGATCTTTAGATCTCTGAGTGGAGCACGGAAAATAGACTAGGGCCGGATCATTTCCGATCTGGTGGCCCAACTTGTCAGCAAAGTCGGAAAGAGTAGGGTCACACCTGTGAGTCCCTACATCTGCCATTTGTACAAGGAGAGGGAGCTCTTGTCAGACACGGAAGAGAAGACTTACAAGGCACAGGAGTTGCTCCTGAAGTATGGAGAATCAGACGAGGACGCGGATGAAGAGAAGTATTCTGATACCGAGTCCGATTGAGATAACGAAGAGGACGAGGAGGATCTTGGACGAAAGGGCAAGCAGCAAAAGAACACCTCGCCGACAGAGAGAGGGACTCCCCCGCCTCGGAATCCTCCGGTCCAGGAAAAGAATCCACAGTCGCCGCAGCAGCCAACAACAGGACTGGATTCGCGCCCAACTGACTCGGGGGATTCAGAAGTACGAACTCCGTTCGAGGGCCTCATTGGCATCATGGCTGGAATCCAAACGGATTGGGAGGATAAGCAAAGTATCCTTGCCAACATCGGCACATTGGTAGGGGCGAACCCGGATAACAAGTTGCCGGGGAAAGTTGCGGAGTGCATCTCGGATCCGACAGTGAGACGGGATCAAGAGAAGGAGATCCGGCGGTTGACGGAGGAGGTCGACCGACTGAAAGCAGAACTCCTCATGGTTCAAGAAGATGCCGCGGCCAGAAAAGAGGCAACCGAGTGAATCCAAATAGCCGCGGACCGGATTAAAACAACTGTGGGTATGAAGAGAGAAATCCTGGCCTGAGCAAAATTATACGAGGAGTTGGAGGAGAAGAAACCTTTCGGTTCCCACATTGTGAAGATCCTTTTGGATTACTCGGAAAGCATAGAAGGGACTATGCAGGATACCTGTGAGTTGGTCAAACAGATTGAGGAGTGCAGCAAGAAATTAGTTAGAATTGGCTACCCGACAAGATTCCATCTCTCAGACATTTTCGTTTTGAGTGAATTCCATGGCGCTCCTATAAACTTGGACCAGATGTTCTCAACTTTGGAGTCCAAGAAACAGCCGAGGGTGAGAAGTCCAGCTGTGGAAGCGGATCATATTGACTTGGGTTCGCCACCACCTCCTCATGGAACGGATTTGGACGCTGGTAGTTCTCGCATCCGGAATTTAGCTGATACGTTCGAGGTGATGGATAAGGAGGTGGAGGAGCCTACCATTGGCTCTGTTATTAGGGAAGTTTTAGATTAGGTTTGATTTGATGTTAGGCAGCTAGGAACGGAACCGGATCCGTCCGGGTAGTTAGGATTTCAGGCTAATAGTTAGGCGGATTATTTGGGCCTCACCGCCCCTTTTGTGTTTTTGTTGTTATTTAATTCAGCCCCGCGAGGTGGATTGAGAGTCTTTTTACTATAAATTTGCGTGTACTATCTTTTGGCTCTCTCTTTTGTATATCTCCCCATGCTTGGCAGGATTGTATGAGGAGGAGTTAGGGAAGCGCATTCTGGTTGGCAGAGGAATTCTCCCCTTGGTGATTGTATCTTCAGTTCTATGTGCATGTGAGTGGGTGAGTAAGTGTTGGGAGTGAATTCTGGACTCCTCAGCATTCTGCAATCTTCAATCCCGGGTGAGAAAATTGTTGACTAGGCTAGGCGGATAGGAAGGGATTCCTTAGTCGTGCTAGAACTTGTCGCAGCATAGGGCAGGTAAATACCCTATTATACTCACAAAAACCACCCTAGAGTATAACAAAGTGATTCTAAAAATCAAACCCAAGAGATTCTGTGAAGTAGTTAGCTTTTCTACACACTTAAGCACACTTCCAATCCTTTCCGGTCCTTAACCGGAAACTCAAAACCATAAAACACACAGAAAACCCAGGACCGGATTCTATCTTCTCCTGATCCAACAATTTTCTATGTCACAAAGCCACAAAAACCCCAAGGCCCTACAGCTTCCGGTCTTGGGTACAACTCTGAACCAATCCGGTTTGACTTTACCTCTGTTTAACCATCAGAGGGACCACCATCTTGTTTTGAGAGTGGTAGGCTCGCCACTCCTTCCGTAAATTATAGTGGCTGAATACCCATTGTTGAACCTCCTAACTTCCTACTCTAATCTGGATCCGGTTTGGTTCCTCACAGCAGTCCAGAAGCTAATCCAAACCATAGGTCACTCAGAAACCCCCTATACAATCCACTCGTATTACAACGACCCTAGCTTTCTCTCCAATCTGTGCAAAGTCAAGGTGATTACAAGTGAAGCAATCCGTTCCAACACTCAAACAGCCTTCTCCAGTTTACCAATCTTTGGATGATGAGATCCCTCAGGAGGTTTGGAACCTCAACCGGATTTCCTATTCAGGAGTTCTAGCACAACTAAGGAATCCCTCCCTATCCGCCTAGCCTAGCCAACAGTTTTCCCACCCGGGATTGAAGACTACAGAATGCTGAGGAGTCCAGAATTCACTCCCAACACTTAGTCACCTACTCGCATGCACATAGAACTGAAGATACAATCACCAAAGGGAGAATTCCTCTACCAACCAAAATGCGCCTCCCTAACTCCTCCTCATACAATTCTGCCAAGCATGGAAAAACATACAAAAGAGAGAGCCAAAAGAAAGTACAAGCAAGTTTGCAAGAAAAAGACTCCCAGCCCACCTCGCAGGGCTGAATTAAATACCAACTCAAAAACACAAAAGGGGCGGTGAAGCCTGGAAAATCCGCCTAACTATCAACCTGAAATCCTAACTACCCGGACGGATCCGATTCCGTTCCTAACTACCTAACATGAAAATCAAACCTGCTCTTCTGCATTCCTAATAACAGAACCGATGGTAGGCTCCTCTACTTCCGCATCCATCTCTGCAAAAGTCTCAGCTAACACCCACATGCAAGAACTGCCAGCGTCCGGATCCGGTCTGTGGGCAGCTGGCGGCAAATCCCAGTCGATGGTATCCGTTCCAGCCACTGAACTCTTCACCCTTGGTTGTTTCTTGGATTGTGGAGTTGGAAACGTTCCTTCCAAGTTTATCAATACCTGGAAGTCACTTGGAAGGGAAATGTCCAAGAGGTGGAATCCAGTCGGGCAACCGATTCTCACCAACTTCTTGCTGCACTCTTCGATTTGTTCAACCAACTCTCGGGAATACCGCATCGTCCCCTCAATATTCTCTGAGTAATCCAAGAGGATTCTCACCATCCGGGAACCGGAAGGTTTCTTCTTCTCCTGCTCTTCATACAATTTGGCTCGGGCCAAGATTTCTCCCTTGATCCCCACTGTCTCAGTAATCCGGTCCGCTAAGACTTGGATCCCTTTGGTGGCCTCCTTCCGTTTCGCAGCATCTTCGTGTACCACGTGGAGTACCGCCTTCAGCTGCTTGTTCTCCTCCCTCGGCTGTTGGATTTCCTTCTCTATTTCTTCCCTCTCGGCCAGATCCGAGATGCACTCCGCGACTTTCCCCGGTAAGTTCCGATCCAATTTTGCCTCCACAAATGTACCAATGCTGGCGAGGATACTCCGCTTCTCCTCCTAGTCTGTCCGGATTCCAGCCAAGAGACCAATGAGGCCCTCGAACGGAGTCCTAGCCTCTGAATCCCCTGAATTTGTCCGGTGCGGATCCGGTCATGCAGGTGGCTGCTGTAGCGTCAACGGAGCCTCCTCTTGGATTGGAGATTTCTGGTGCGGGGGAGTTCCTCTCCCGCTTGGCGATGTATTCTTTTGCCTCTTCTTCTTCCGCCTAAGATCCTCCTCATCCTCTTTGTTGTCTCGATTGAATCCGGATTCGGAAAGTTTTTCCTCATCCGCATCCTCGTCCGATTCTCCATACTTCAAGAGCGACTCTTGCGTCCTATATGTCTTCTCTTCCATTTCTGACAGGAGCTCCTTCTCCTTGTATAGATGGAAGATGTAGGGACTCACAAGAGTGGCCCTACTTTTCCCCACTCGGCTGACCAACTGAGCCACCAGATCGAAAATGATCTGGCCCCAGTCCACCTTCCGTGCTCCGCTCAGAGATCCGAAGATCAGGTTCCCGAGCGTGATCGTGATTCGCGTCGGCTTTTCCGGATGCAGGACCGGAATCAGAAACCCCAGCAAGTGGCGCTCCCTGTCGTCCACTTAATCCTCCACCGCGTACTCATCCTTGGGGTTGACTGCTCCCCGGAACTTCCCTCTGATGTATTTGTTGTTCCGGCTCGCCATTCCTTGTTTTCCCTCCTTGAATGTGTACACCTTTCTCCACATCTCTTCCATCCACTGATCCGGCGATTTCCGGATGGTGTTGTCAAACTAGTTTGCCTTCAATCCGAGGAGCTCCTACATCATCCGCTCCTCCCGGAAACCCCAAGGTTTATTGATCAAACCTGAACACCCCATCATCTCCAGGTCCTCCACGAGCTGGGTATTTTCCGGTTCATCTATAGGGATAATTGGAACGACCTTCCTCAACTTCACCTCCGGATCGGTTGGAGTGGTGCTCCCCGGTCTCGGTCGGCACAAGATGGGCATGGACACTAAAATCTAACCTCACAAGTATCCACTCCTAACCTAGCCGCACATCCCGTTCCTCACACCTCTCTCCAATCTCAACCGGAACCTGCAAACAACCTCACATACACGTACAAATCTTCTCTTCCGTCCGTTTACACATCGCCCAAAAACGCCGAACGCTTGAAGTCGGGAAGCGGCGCAGTTTGCGGACTCCACAGACAGCAAAGGAAAAAGACTGAAGACTGACAATCTCAAGCTTAATATAGCCCATGGACCTAATCCGGTCCAATCTTCTTATCCGGTCCAACCCTTATCCGAGTTGGGCAGGATTCTGGTCCTAGGTACTTTTGGACCGGATTTTGCCAGATGCTTCACTACTTCAATGTTTTACCTAAATTCTGTTTTTCTGCTATTTTTTAGTCGAATCCGGATCCCAACTGGCTCGTTTCCGGTCCAAGTTCTATTTAACACTGAAAAACCAAAAATTTAGGTTGCGACAGATCTCCTGAATAGGAAATCCGGTTGAGTATCCAAACCTTCTTAGGGGTCTCATCATCCAGAGATTTGTAAACGGGAGAAGGCTGTCTGAGTGTTGGAACGGATTGGTTCTTTTGCAGCCACCTTGACTTTGCACGGATTGGAAAGAAAGCCAAGGTCGTTGTAATATGAGTGGATTGTATGGGGGGTTCTTGAGTGATCTGTGGTTCAGATGAATTTCTAAACTGCTGTGAGGGACCAAATCGGATCCGGTTTAGAGTAGAAGATTCGACAGTGGGTCTTCAGCCACTATAATTCATAGAAAGAGTGGCAAGCCTGCCACTCTAAAAACAAGATGGTGGTCCCTCTGATGGTTAAGCAGTGATAAAGTCAAACCGGATTGGTTGAGAGTGTACCCAAGACCGGAAGTTGTAGGGCCTTGGGGTTGTGGTTGTTTGTGATATAGGAAATTGTCAGGATCGGAAGAGGATAGAATCCGGTCTTGGGTTTTCTGTGTTTGTTTTGTGGTTTTGAGTTTCCAACTGAGGGCTAGAAAGGAGAGAAGGTGTGCTTAAGTGTATAAAAAAAGCTAACTACTTCAGAGAATCTCTTGGATTCGATCTTTAGAGTCACTTTGTTATACTCTAGGGTGGTTTTTGTGAGTATAATAGGGTATTTACCTACCCTGTGCTGCGACAGGTGTAAAAAGACGCAATATTGATGGCGAAAATAACAAGAATGATATTCCTGAAAATGGAAAAACATGCCATACAAAACGTGCTGAAAACCATTCGTGGAGGCCAAGGGAGAGGCTAACAAAGACGTAAACCTCAATTAAAACCCGGTACAACTTTTGCAGGACCATGTGAATTTGCAAGCAATAGAAGTAGGAGGGGACAAGGCCGTGCAACTATCTCCAAAAAGAGGGCACCTAATACTAGAGCAAGAGAAACAAGTACTAAGAGCCAAAATTAAACCAATTGAGGAAAATTGGCCTACATTGGCTAGAAGTTCACATTTGGCCCTTACTATTGTGTAAATTGGTCAACACAGGGAGGATATTCCAATTCAAAATTTTGAGGTGGCTGTCGCGTACCAAAAGCAATTCTCGGAATAGCAAAAAGATTGCTTCATTTTTTACCAAAAGATAGTTCCAGTCTCTTTTAAATAGTGATTTCTGTCTAGAGGAAAGTACATCATCCGGAAGCTAGAATCAAAGATTGAGGAGGATGTTAAGAATGAGCTTGTTCACATGGGGAGTGCAAAGCAACGCCAAAAGATATGCTTGACTCCAGTGGACGAGAAGAAGAGGTTTCTAAAACAAAAGCTTGCAAAACGGTATGATATCAAGGCCAAAATTTTTTAAATTATTAATGGCCAGCATAGCGTCACGATAGCAAAGCAGCTCCAACTTGGAGACGCCTATAAAATACTCAAGATTGATTTGCAAATCCAGGAGGCAACAATTGTCTAGAGCTATGATACAACAAATCTGACATAGATCTCTAAATACTACAACACCACAAACCACATGCAGTAGAGTCAGCCAACCTGAGGTAAGCAGACCTTTTACTTGTAGGGAGATTTGGCTTTTAGTAGGACGACCCACCATTGTGGTGATTGAGGTAGAGACACAAAGCAACAAATCCAACAATGCCCAACTTAACCAATAGACATATGCAGAAATATGTATCTTTGGCTCCTATSTTTGATTCAAAGATAACCTTGGTACAAATACATCCAAATTTTCAATGTTKTGCATCCTTWACTCAAATGACATTTTATATGTGCTCTAGATAGATCGTTCTTGTCATCTTTGAGTTGAGGATGTAGACAACTCCACATGTCTTTTGAAGTAAAGATGCATTAAAGCCCTCTTGTAATTGTTCTTCCCCTTGCAAAAATTTGTACATGTTGTGATGATTCATTATCAGTATATTAACCTTGATGGCAACGGGGATAATATAAAGAGAAAAATTGATGTTAAGAACAAAATCCAAATTGCAACGTCAAATTATAATAYCTATAAGCTATGGAAGAAGTTCCTCAATAGGCACATGGAGATATCTTTGATTTATYTGTGCATGAGCAAGCCTTATAGAAATGCCAAGTCTTTTAGTYTTAGAAAYTCCATTTTTGTGAAAGATTTCTTTAGGCACATGGGGCATTTCACAGATAAGGATCTACACAATTACGTCCTTCATTTGCTCAAAAGGATAGYCGAGTGAACCCGRGATTWTCCCAAAGAGTTTATTGGGAAATTGAATGTCTTGCGCTTTGACAATATGACCACACAAGTTGGATGGAATGACAGAAGTTCAAAAAAGTCATTATCCAAGAATAAGTCGCCATCGAATTGTCTTTGAAGTTCAAAGACAAAAATGTAGACGTGGACAACAAGGAGTGGAAGGCTTGGAAGCAGGAGCACTTATTCACGACGGCTTTCTAGAAGTTTGTCCTCAATGCTACGCCAAACCTCTTCTTTCAGAAGCGCCTAACAAATGAGGGGAAGTAGAYGAGAGTTGTAGACTACAAATTGAAGCCATTTCCAAYAGTCTACCCAATGTTAAAGTGGTTCATAAAGAAAGAAGATGTGGAACAAACAGATGGCAAAGTGTACATCCAAAGCCTTGACTGCTATTCTCAAGCGTTTTGTTCAACCAACACTTGGCCATATCACAACAGCTTGCTCTCTATGCCTATTATTGATTTCCGCTTGTTGACAAGGCCAAAGATTGGGTCTAAAGCTTGACCTCCAATTTTGCTCTTCTTCAAATTCCTATCAAATCATATGAGGCCTTCACTGTCTGCTCTTGAATTGTGCTTATGGATTGCTGGTAGTCAATTTGGATTGAATCAGGCCACTTTATTTGCTCGAAAGCATGTGAAACAATATGTACTCAAAAAGTTAGTATATCAGCCAAGCAAAGAAGAATAGCTTGGCCATGTAGCAATCGGTTGATTATTGCGCCATATGTGCCTGTCTTAATTCTTTTCAAGAAAAGCAATGATGGTGTTGCAAAAACAATGGGCTCAACAAAGAAAGTATACTCTCCTTCTAAGTTCTCCTTCTACAATGAATTTTTCTTCAACAATGAGACAAAGTATAGGGTCCATCTAAGCAAGTTGAGGATGGAGTTCTGTATTGACATTCTCTTGAGCTTTGTCGTTACAAGAGAGGATGTCATTAGTGTGTACTATAGAACAAAATTCTTCATTGCTACAAAGGTAATACTACATTACATGTCATTGATTATCCTCAAGTTGAAGATAACCTTGTCCATTATCCTCAGCTACYAGTGCTTGGCTATCCTAGCTTGTAGAAGAACTACGTATTCTTGTGCATTGTCTAGCCCTTTTTATCCTCGAGGTGAAGATTATGTGAGTGATCGTCTTCCATTTTGTGCAAAAGTATTACTTGAAATTCTTATTGTGATATGATTATTGTCATGCAGATGTATGGCCTATTCTACATTACATGTCGCTGATTATCCTCAAGTTGAAGATAACCTTGTCCATTATCCTCAGCTACCAGTGCTTGGCTATCCTAGCTTGTAGAAGAACTGCGTATTCTTGTGCATTGTCTACCCTCTTTCATCCTCAAGGTGAAGATTATGTGAGTGACGGTCCTCCATTTTGTGCAAAAGTATTACTTGAAATTCTTATTGTAATGTGATTATTGTCATGCCTATTTTACTATAGCCTTGAAGACAGTGTTGTTCAAAACATTATGGTGAAGTATATACAAGGATGAAAGAGAAGATCAGTAGTACTCTTCTTCTATTAAAGCCATATTTATTATATTGAGACTATTTGCAATCTGATTTTTATCTTCGATTTGAAGATAAAACGCTTTATTTCTTTATTAGTATTTTTTTATAAATAGATAACAATTTTCTTAATAAATTTTTCAATAACTAACATTCTGTCTCAAAATTTGCAAAATGTCTCAATATAATGAATATGGCCTTTATTCATCTAGAAGAATCCTATCTAATCTTTTGACGACTCATTTGTAATGACATGGCAAGCAAATAAAGAAATAATGGGTTGAAGTAGGCTAGACCCATGTCATTTTTGGCAAAATTGGAGTGTACAAATCATATCAAAAGTACTAGAAAATGTACTAAATTGTACTCTACCATCGAGGCTATGCGGTTTCCATCTTCTGATTCCGATCGTGCGACTACAGTTGGTGGATCTAGATCAACCACTCATATGCTTGGAAACTGATCGTGCTTAGCTTTTGCTGATCTGGCTCATACCAGATTTAGTTGCCTACCAACTAAGTTATGCTCCCACATTTTGGAGCAGCTTTGTGGACATGTCAGAATCTCATTTTGATTTAAAGATGGAATCTCGTGAATCAAGTTCCCGCCATCAATGTTTTCATTGGATGAATGTTTATCATCCACATCCATAGTGCAAATTAATTTTGTTGGCAATATGTATGGAATTACAACTTTTATTATCAATGTTTTGGATGAGCCCTAGATGAAAAAACATTTTCACCATGTTATTTGAAGGAAAAAAAGACTTTTTTAGAAGGGACTATGAATTGGAGGTATTAAATATTGTTGGACCTAGGGTTACAATTATTTTATATARTATAAATCATCTCTCAAAAACAAAAGCAACGTCAACTACATCATGGTTTTTATTGAATTAKTGTCATTCATGTGACCATGTGATGAAAATTCAATTTAGCACAATTGACCTCAAAACAAGATATGTTCAACCTTTATAATGAAGTTGCCAAATGCAGACATTCAAATAAAATAGAATTAACGGTTCATAGTATTCAAGCTTTTCTATTCTTAGAATAARCCTACAAGTGATTTGAGTGTGTGACCTTTGAATATCCCATAATGAATGGTATTTCACACACAAGCTCATATAAAAAGGATTTCATTGGCTTGAGTAGACATCTGGAAGATCAATTGAATATGACTACCACAAATCATTGTAGTAGATGTAGTAGACATTTTCCACTATTCTTCCGAGTTTCATACTTTCTAGAATTTTTTGCTTCAAATTTTAATTTTTTTCTATGCATTTGAAATTCAAAATTCTACTACTMATTTATTTCCCAATTTTTTTGGGTGCGATTTGAACATTTGATTTTTGCAAAATGAATGTTGTTCATGGAAATGTTGATTTTCAAAAATAAGGTTGTGGATTTTGCCTGTGAATTCAATATTTTTTTCCTTGCTTTTGAAATTCAAAAGCCAAGTTACTACCAATTTGTTTCCCAATTTTTTTTGGTGCACTTCATTTGAATTTTGGAAAATGAATGCACTTCATGGAAATGTTGATTTTCAAAATTAGATTTGTGGATTTTGCCTAAGAATCCAATATTTCTATCTTTGCTTTTAAAATTCAAAAGCCTAGGTAATACCAATTTGTTTTTTTGGTGCGTTTTGCACATTTGATTTTTGGAAAATGAATGCACTTCATGAAAATGTTGATTTTCAAAATTAGGTTTGAGGATTTTGCCTGTGAATCCAATATTTTTTCCTTGCTTTTGAAATTCAAAAGCCTACGTACTACCAATTTGTTTCCCAATTTTATTTTGGTGCACTTCATTTGATTTTTGGAAATAAACACACTTCATGGGAATGTTGATTTTCAAAACTAGGTTTGTGGATTTTGCCCATGAATCCAATATTTTTATCCTTGCTTTTGAAATTCAAAAGCATAGGTACTACCAATTTGTTTCCCAATTATTTTTGGTGCRTTTTGAACATTTGATTTTTGGAAAATGAATGCACTTCATGGAAATGTTGATTTTTAAAATTAGGTTTGAGGATTTTTGGAAGATGAATGCACTTCATGGAATTTTTGTTTCTCAAAATTAGAAAATGTACTTAAGATTCTTCCAAAAAAAATTTAGTTGTATTACAAAAATCACTAATAAAGTTGATTGAAGTAGAAGAAATTGAAAAAGATTTTCATATTATAAGTAATGCAAACATTCATGTATTAGATTTGGAGGTCAAATTCTTGTTTGTACTTGAACTATTTGTAATTCATTTATTCTAACAATACTTTAAAGCATCCAAAATTGCATAGAGTTTTATATGATAAAGTTCAAATGAAATAGTTATATGAAAATTTATTTGATCAATTGTACACTATGTAGGGTGAAAGTATAAGTGATTTATATTCACAACTAAGCCTTCAATAGATGTTTTATTTTGCATCATTATAGAGAAATTATTATTGACAACAAAACCCACAAGCATTTCAAGTGCTTATAATTGGTCATATCTTCACCAAATATTTAGATCCACCAAATCAAAAAATCAATCAATGTATCGTGAGCCATCATTTCCTACCAAACATAATTACTTCCCAACCTCAGATATCGGTGACCGGTGGTAGCCAAGTCGAACCAGCGTCTTCATGATTGGTGATCACCAGTTGATGACTTGGCTGCAATTGTTGATAGCCGGTTGTCATCTCACAGCTTGGTGGAGGGAAGAATGCACAGTCACCTTCTCCGGCACACTCTCTCTTGCGTGTGTTTGGAAGGAAATTTGGGGTTTGCACGCATGGCATGCCTGCGTCTTTGGCTGTGAAAGTGTGTGTGAAGTACTACATTGTGTTTCYGAGCTTGCAAGTGCACGCATTTCATTGGTCTAGGGGTGAGATTTTCTCAATGCAGCAAGCGTAAGGGGAAGGCAGAATTGCGTTTGGTATTCTTCTGAGCTTCAGTGGATTCCGGTAAGACATTGGTAGTCAGAACCCGCATCCGTCATTCGTATCTTTTTTTTTTGTCTACTTATGAAGTGAATGTTCAAGTTTTGGGTGCATCTACAAGAATTTAATGTTCTGGGACTATATGCCTTGAAAGTGCTAATGTTGGTGGGGCCATGTGGCTAGAGGGATGTGACGTTTGGGAATTGTTGGCCTTGAAAGCTATGGATTTGCTGGGTTTATTTAAGGATCTAGGAACACAATCGCTTCTGAATTGACATTCACAATTTATCTTGCTGAATTTTGGGTGYAGTRTTTAACARGATGGAGGACTCAYAARGAACGCATTTGGGTAAGGCCAAGGGTTCCAAGGGTTCATTGGCCAAGGAAAGAATTAATTATGTGAAGTCTAGGGAGAGTGGATGGAAGGAGAGGGAGGACGCGAAGAAGGAAAGGAAGGATTCAAGGAAAGGCAAGGAGGATTCAAAGAAGGGGAGGATCCCAAGTAGAGAGAAGAAGGAAAGTGATGCTCTTGAATGCAGTGAGGAGGAAGACCACATCCGMAATGAAGAACAAGATTGTCATGAGGACGAAGAAGAGAGTGTGCAAGAAAATAGAAGCTTCCGAAAAAGACTTGTGACAATAGGGGAGAAGGCAAAGATTTATTAATGTCCAGAAGACGTCAACGCCAAGATTGCGAACTTGAAGTCTCCACCAAGGAAAATCACAGCCAAAGATTTTGCCAAGGTGTACAACTTGTGCAATGAGTCAAAGCAGAATTCGCATCATTTCCGGAAGAGATTGCTGCCTACCAAAGGGTGAGAAAATATTTTGGAGAGCCGCTTAGTGAGGGTGGGCGGAACGGGTTCTTGTGGCAGCAATGTGAGCATGTTGTGGTCAGGGTGAGGATTATAGAGCTCCACCTGATTCTATATCAACAAAGCCTTAGTGAGGTATTTGCATTGATCAAGATGCACTTTGCTGAGGGAATGGCAATGGAATAAGAGAAGGGAGAGAACGAGGTGAAGTGGTGTTTGTTTGGAGAAGGAACAAACAAGCAACAACGAAATCGGCATGAACAGGACATCAAAAAATTGGAAGCATTTAAGATCTCTTTGCAATCTTGTTCCAAATCTGTGCAAATGAGGGGTATGGAGTAGCGCTCCATGAAGGTGGAGCCAAGCACAACACCAATTAAGTTGGAAGGCGGTGGAGGATCACGGAAGGCAGTTCCAGTTATGTCACGTTCAAAGCTTGGTGAATCCGGTGGGGAGTCAGGTGTATTTGCAGATTGCGGAGGACCTAAATTGCAGCGAGGAGTGGGGCCTTTGTCAAATGCCTTCAATTTTAATGTGAACCACATGCAATTAATCCACATGCCCCTACCCTAGATCATTTTGTCCATCTGCAAGTGATAATAGAAAYCCAAAGTATTGTGGACTCCAAAGAAATTTAGAAGTATACTCTTGAAATTATGCGGAGTCATCAATGCTTATTTAACACAATTTCCATGTAACTACTAACCACCCATATCCTACATAGTTTGGGAGGAACCCCTGGTAGCGCATTCCTGACATACTTGTCATGCAAATGAAAGATAAGGRTGTAGAGCCAAAAATTTGAAGATCCATGTACTGCTTTTAGTAGGCCAAATGGACTTGGAGTTGCACAAACATTAATCTTGCATCACCTATCCTTCAAGTACCCAAAAATACTAGAATTATAAAACAATTTAAAAACTTCTAGTATCCCAAATCACAAAAAAAAACATGAATTCAAAAGAAAAAATTCTAGTCTTCCTTTGCGTTGAATGCCCACCATTCTCGTAATGCATCCTCACACACTCGTTGGGATTCAGTAGACATCTTGTAAACATGACTTTTCTTCACCTTATGTGAGGCCAAAATCATAGGGAACTTGCAAGCCCGAACAAGATGCGCATCTACATGTGCATCAGTCTACTTCCTTGTCTCAGAACACATAAGTCTTCTCTCCTCGCCCAAAATTTTTATAGTACTTGCCTCAAATTACAGCATCTCCTGCATTGAAGTTCCCACCCCATGGACATAAAAGAGACTCCTCCAAAAAAAACTTCGTCCTCTAGCATTGCAAAATGTAGAATTGCACACCATCTTCATTTTCTTCCTCTGCTGGAATCATGAATTTGTCCCCAACTTGAACCATGTCCCCAATCTCCACAAACACTCCATCAAGCAACCAAGTCTCCTCTTCATCCGCTTCTTCAACTTGTTTTCCAACTGTAATTCCACTAATAGGTACTAGCCTTTGAACCTGCTACTCCTACACATGTGAAGATTTCTCACAACCATCCCAATCACCATCAACACATGGAATGAAAAAACAAGATAATGCACAAGTTTTGAGAAAAAAGGGTCCGTCTTAGAAAATCCCATAATAGAATATAAACTCTTTGAACCAAGAATAGTGCTGCACTTCAAACTATTATTGTCATGATTCACCTCTTTCTCTCTAATGTGCCAAAACACTGTAGAAAGAGGAGATATGTTTGATTGAATGTAGGAACTAACAACACACTTTGTGTACTTCTCTTCAAAGAATTGCACCACTTGTCTAGCATTTTGCAATGGACGTAAGGGATTTTGAATTTGTTCAACTGCAAGCGCCCTCTTTACAACTGCTCCTACACCATCCCACTCTCCTTTACCATGGGCCAATTTAAAAAATTCCAATGCATCATACACCCTCCAATGAGCATGGGGTACTAGGCTATAAAGTACATTGTTGTAGCACACATGAATTGCGCATTGAGAACCCAGTACTCTTCTGGAGAGAATCCCGAATCTAGTAGCCAATTCCAATGTAGAAGCAAACAATGTTGGACAAATGCCAAATCATGGTCCTTATCATCAGAAATATAGAAGTGAGTCTGCTTCAAAATCTCATCTCCCTCCCTCCACATGGTGATGTGAACAAAATTAGTGACAGAAATACTAAAGAAGCACAAACTTTGAACTTCATTCTGAATGGCAAAATAATAGTTTTCTACATGGTCAATGTGAGAAAGAACAACTCCCTTTGGAACATTTGTCATTATCAACTAACATTGYTCATCTTGCCGCCTTSCTCYGAAGTTGTGTGTGATGAAGGTGGTCAYTGWTTTTTCCATATATGACAKGAAGACATGAGCAACAATCTCTTTAAACACTTCCTTGAGACGTTTCTTTGGATTCCAGTGTRGGCATCCACTCCAACCTAGTAGTATGCAAAGCACTTCCACTTCAARRTAAACGAMGAAGAGCTACACAACTCCAGTTCACAAAAGGTTAGTAAATGGAATYTGTAGTGAAGACAATCTCCCATAGGCAWTCTAGCCTATGCCAGAGGTCAAATTGCCCCTTTGGGCAAATGCAAACTTCCCCCATCAAAGTGATTCACTTGCAAATATGCTCATGTGCATGGCATCCTCCCTCTCCATTGCCTACACAAACCACACATTGACAAGTACAATTCATGCTTGCATGCAACTCCCTAAGTTTGTCCCTTAGGTTACTTAAAGCCACCTTCATGAAATCCATCTACACATGGTAGATACAGCATTTATTCCTCTCTTTTAGTTTTTACACCCACCACAGTTTCAACTTTTTAAAAGCTCTTTGGCGCACACTACATTTAGGATGTATCTCTTTGAAGCGCAAGAAGAAACAAGTCTGCCAAACATTCCACACCACCAAGAATGGGATACTATTAGTGTCACAACATAAAATTTTATTTTTTTCTAAGTTATCTGGAATTTGGAACGGAAACCAACCAGTTGAAATCCGGATTCAGTTAAAGAACAGAAGGGAAATGGAATTTAGTTATAACATTGAAGTAGCTGATCATCTGGCAGAAATCCGGTCTAAAGTATCTAGGACCGGAATTCAGTGTCAATCCAGATTAGGGTTGGACCAGATAAGAGGGACCGGACCTGATTGGGTCGGGAGGCTATATTAAGCCTAAAACTGCCAGTGTTCCTTCTTTTTCCCTTGTTGTCTAGAGTGTCCGTGACGTATTCCGCTCTCTGCCAACAAGTGTTTTCGCGTGTTGGACAGCGTGAGCAGAGGAGTGCAAGAGTGTGAGGTTGTTTTGTAGGTATCCGGTTGAGATCGGAGAGTGATTGAACGGAATAGATTGAAGAGACCATGCGAGATGCAAAGGTGCTTGTCGAGTGGATTGAGGACTGCAGCCACAAATTGGTAAGGGTGGCCTGTCCGGCCGGAATCCGGCTTTCAAATATTACAATTCCGCTGGATTTTTCGGATGTGCCAATGTCCCTGGACCCAATGTTTTCAACCCCCGAGTCGAAGAAGTAGAAGAAAGAGACTACTCCGCCCATTGGGGCGGAATACATTGACTTGGATTTGCCTCCGCATCCGTGCGGACTAGATCCAAACGCTGGAGGGGAGCAAGTCCGGAATTTGACGGCGGTTTTCGGTGTCATGGCGGATGAATTGGAGGAGCCCACCATTGGCTCTGTAGTTAGGAATGTTTCAGATTGAGTTTGACTTTTATGTTAGGTAGCTAGGAACGGAACCGGATCCGTTTGGGTAGCTAGGAATCTAGGCTGATAGTTAGGCGGATTTTGTGGGCCTTTTCTGCCCTTTTTGTGTTTTTGTGTGTGATATTTAAATCAGCCCCACAAGGTAGGCTAGGAGTCTTTTTGTTGTAAATTTGTTTGTACTTTCTACTTGCTCTCTCTTTTGTATGTCTTTCCAAGCTTGGCAAGGTCATATGAGGAGGAGTTACGAGGGCGCAATCCAGTTTGCAGAAGATTTCTCCCCTTGGTGTTGTATTTCCAGTTCTATGTGCATGTGAGTGGATAAGTAAGAGTTGGGAGTGGATTCTTGATTCCTCAACATTCTGCAGTCTTCAATTCTGGTGGGAAAACCATTGATTAGGCTAGGCGAATAGGGAGGGATTATTTAGTCGTGCTAGAACTCTTGGGTGGGAAATCCAGTCGAGTGTCCAATCTCTTGAGGGGTCTCATTGTCCAAATTGGTAAACAGGAGAAGGCGGTATTTGAGTGTTGGAACGGATTGGTTCACTTGTGGCCACCTGAACTTTATATAGATTGGGGAAAAAATCGAGGTCGTTGTAATATGAGTGGATCGTACGGGGGGATCTCTGAGTGACCTGCAGTCCGGATTAGCACTAGTAGAAAATTCAATTTTTTTGTTGATTTGGTCGCGTTGATCCGGTCACATTTTGACAGAAATCTGTTGATTTCAACAGATTTCTGTCAAAATGTGACCGGATCAATGCGACCAAATCAACAGAAAAATTGAATTTTCTATTAGTGTAGCGTCTGGAATGCTATGAGGGACCAACCCGGATCCGATTTTGAGTAGGAAGTTAGAGGATTAGACAGTGGGTCTTCAGCCAGTATAATTCACGGAAGGAGTGGCGAGCCTACCACTCTCAAAGTTAAATGGTGATCCCTCTGATGGTTAAACAGAGGTAAATTCAAACCGGATTAGTTCAGAGTTGTATCCAGGACCGGAAGTTGTAGGGACCTGGGATGTGGGTGTTTTGGGATGTAGAAAACTGTTGGGATCGGGAAAGGATAGAATCCGGTCCAGGGTTATCTGCGAGTTTTGGGTGTTTTGAGTTTCCGATTAGAGACCGGAAAAGTGTATAAATCATCTAACTACTTCACAGGATCTCTTGGATTTGATCTTTAGAGTCACTTTATTATGCTCTAGGGTGGTTTTTGTGAGTATAACAAGGAATTTACATGCCCTGTGCTGCGAGAATTAAACAACTTGTAGTGGTTTTTAAACTAATCAAAGTCACAATACATGTAATTGAACCATACTTTCAATACACAGCACTCACGACCTTATTCAACTTGTTGCATTGAATTGTAAATTATATTAGGTGCGACCTCAAAACTACCATAGTACAAAATGTACCCAAGACATTTGATTAATACTATACTTGTTTTTGAAATATACAATCAGTACTAAATAAAAATAACCCATATATAATTAGATGCCCGACTAGTATTGCATTCTACTACATATTTTTTCATTGTATTGATTGCACAAGAAATGTACTATGTGTATACAACAGAGGGCTATGAGTACACTACAAGTAGAGGAAAATGGATACTATTAAATCGCCAATAATGAAATAATATTCTCTAAGTTCTAAAAGTACATCAAGAAACACTTTTGTACTACATAGACATAAAGAGAGGTGGAAAATTTTTATGTGGGAAAAAAACATTTTCAAAGTCTTGATGTTTAGCCATCCTAAAACTAGATGCAGAGATGTAGAATCTTGGAAGCGATTCAAAAAAGAATATTTTTCCACCAAGTTATCTTATGACAAAAAATCAACATTGTTTTTTTAGATCTTTGCCAAATACATGATGGAGTTTGAATTTGAATGCAGATTCTAATAGAGAAGGCTTTGAGGTATTATGTGAGAAAAGGGCAATACAATGTGAAATCTTGAAGGCCAAAATTTTTGTACTTTTGAGTGTTTGTTAGTATTGTGACATTTTAGTAGTCATCCACAAAAGTACAAAATTTATAGCATGAAATAATTTTTTTAACAAATTTAGTAATGATATTGGGTACCTAACATATGAAGCCTATTGGAAAACACTTTGGTACTATGAAAAAAAACTTTAAAATTAAGGTATTATGAAGTACAAAACCATGTTTACTGCCAATATTGCATTGTGACCTCAAAAGTACAAGGGTCTAGTGTACTTCTAGCCTAATATATTTTTTATCACTCCTCCTCGCTCAACATAATAAAAGTTAAATACTTAAATTGATATATAGTAGTTGATGGAAGCTATAAAGCCGATCAAAAATGAAATTCAATTGCCAAGTCGTGGATTTGGTTGGCTGATTTGTATGTTTGTGGTTAATTGACCAGTATGGATAACCCGCGGCTTGGCACGCTAGCAAGGCAGGAATAAATAGATGACTTGCTATTCCACCCTTGAGCTGTGCTGTGACAAGATGCAAAGCACTCCAAGATTATTAACAAGCTCCCGCATTGATCTCGAAATTGTGGTTCTCACTACAACTTAATCTTTTTCTATGCAATAAACTATGGAATGTATTTTGTAATCTGACTAGTAAAAATACAATTGTTGTCTCATTAAAACTTTATCTGAGATAAAGTTGATTATGGTCAAGGACAAAACCACAAATGAAGGGAAAAGTGTACACCACCTTTATAAATCTAGTGGGAAAATTTATGGAAAGATATTAAAAGGATTTTACAAATTTCATAGTAAGAATCTATAAAATTTCTTGCTCCAAAATATTGAGTCATCGCATTCCAATGTGATGAACAAGTTGACAATGTACACATAATGGAGGAGCCTTGGTGAATTGATCAGCAAACTTATCTGTTGACACTAGTAGAAAAGAAGTGACCAGAACAACAAAATCCAACATAGAAGTGTTGATTTGTTTTGCTAAAAAGGTCAAGTTGACTTGGACATTATCTAACACAAAATTATTGATTGTTTTGTTAATGTTTTTGTTAATTTGGTCTAATTTTTATTATTTTTATTTTTTATAATAATAATTTTTAAAAAAGACCACATGGCAGTCCACCGCACAGGCATTCCACCCCGCACAGGCAGACACCACCATGAGGGTTCAAACCTTGGACTTCATGACTAATGTCTAGAGCTCCACACCAGTAAGCCACTTAGAAATTTCCATGATCCAATTGGAATATTTATTAGATTTATATTGTTATTGCATATTTTTTCTTTTGTTTTGCAAAAACAGCAGACTTTGGTGGCCGTTTTGAAATAGCAAAATACGTTTTTTGAAAAAAACTTTGTACTAAAAAAAGTTAGAAAATCAAGCTAACTTTCACCTCCAAAAATATATTTGATATTTTAATTCTTTTATTAAAATTTATGGACAAACTTTAGAGAGGGTGCTTAAAAATTTCAACAAAAATGTCCATTTCAACCCCGCTCTGAATTTTGCTCATAACTTTTAAATGGAGACTTCAAATCTCAAACGGATTTTTGGAGGTGAAATTTAGCTTAATTTACTAACTTTTCTTAGTTTAAAGTTTTTTCAAAAAGAATATTTTACTTTGCTCAAATGGTCACCAAAGTCTGCTGAGTTCCAAAAACACAGAATTGTGAATTATTAAGTTTAAGATTTAATGAAAATTGTACATAGAATTGAACCGTGGGAATTTATACATTGCTTGAATGACAAAAACTTGTTTAAAAATTTTGTAAGTCTAAATAAACAAAAAAGTGTTGAGTGTTTAGTTGATTTGGACGTTGTACTACCAAAATTAACAAAAAATTGTAACCATTTTGTTACCTTGTGCCAAATCAACAAAAACTTGTGAAAATGGTCAACACAATGCCCAAATTAACAAAAAATTGATGATTTTTTGTTGATCCGGATATCTTTTTTTCCTAGTGTGATATAATTTTCTTGATATTCAATGCTCAATTTGTAATCAAATCATGGGTATAATTGAAATATTTTGAATCAATATGTTTGGTTTGATCACCTTTAACAAAACCCTCTTGCATTTGTGTAACACAAGCACTATTTTCTTCATATAAGATAGTTGGAGAATCATCATGTGATAATCCACAGTTTGTTTGAATAACTTTATTAATTGATCTTAATCAAATGCATTCTCAAGATGCTTTATGCAAAGCAATAATTTATGCATGATTAAGTGATGCTAGAGTTATTGTTTTCTTTACCGATTTCCAAGATATTAAGGTCCATGTTGTAAAAAAACATAAGCTATTTGAGACTTAGATGTTGCAGGGTTAGATCTAAGGATTCTGGCGGATGACTTCCAAGTGTTCAACCGAGCCCCCGCACCAGCTTCTGGACAAGTTCGAGAGTTCAATGTGGAGGCAAGAGGGAGGCAGAAAAAGAAGGAGCCTCAACAAGAATCCATCAGAGTCGATGTGTATAGTATTGACATGTAAGGTTTGTATTCCAACTTCAAGAATCTGAACTATGACATGTCGATAACTTAAGGAGGCGGATCTTTAGGGGCCCAAGAACAAGAACACACTTTAGAGGGTTCCAAACAAGGCAAAACAAAGTCAARGAAGGTTCTTCGTGTGATGTGGCACAATTGGTTGTGCTTGTGGTTGTGAAATCAGAGAGAAAAGGCTTTTCGGCAGAAAAAGACCAAAAGAAGGCCAAGAAAGCAGATGAAGAGAGGCTTGTGAACAAAAGAGTGGCACATTTAAAGACAAAGAATTAAATTTGAAAAAAGTAGTTTGCTCARGCATCCATATTGCAAGTTCTTGCCTCATCAYAGTTKCATGTGAATGAGGTTCAAGGTACRRGCACCTTTTCTCARGTCTCCAATCACTTTTCMATGGCCGARGAAGTACTAGCTAATCTTTGACWCAAGGACAATCTAGCCTTGCATTCTTTTAAACTAGTTGAAGAAGCACACATTAGATGTTTTGGGGGGCATTTAAAAGACTGCGAGTTCCTAGGCARTGGAAACACATTGGGAAGTSTRGGAACTCTGCCATATAGGCAATTTCATGTGGCCGAGAGACCATCACGTCAGATAATATTAAATTAATTACTAAATATTTAAAAAATAATATTTTGTGAAAAAAAACTAAATTAAATCAATTTTCAGGTTCTTCATACTTTCTAAGACATTTGGATCTTTTTTTTTTTTTTTGAAATTCGAAATTTCAGATCAATAGTTGCTAGTTTCCTGCGTAGGGAATAGTTTTGGGGAACAACCCCAAAACAGTCTCCTATGGGGTTGAAAAAACATCTAATGCCCACAACATAAAGAATGAAATGTTGAATCTTTTATTCTTATTGATGGAGTGCAACCCGACCTCTTGGCAGAGCTTCTTTTCCAAGATATTGCATAGAAGGAGAACCTAGCGGGTCTTGATTATATTCATGAATTTGAAGTTTTTATTTATTTTATTTTTATTACTTTATCAAAAGAAAAATTTGCCATGTCTTGTACTTTAAATAAATTAAATATCARAAGTTAAGAAATTTTGATAARGAAATTCTAGGAGGAAAAAAAATCTTCAAGTCATAAATATTCTAAGAACTTCAAATTCATGAATATAGTACATTCATGATTTTCTTTTTATTGAATACAGGAATCAAAATACATATACAACCATGTATYTACTTACACAAACTTCCATTCCAAAATTTATTTACGACTAAGCAAAAATCATGAACACAAGTCTTCACCATAAATCATGAGCATACGTCATGAAATGAAATCTCCATAGATTCATTTATATAATGTACAAGGCATAGCTTATTAATAACTAATTGATGTTTGCAGTAAATAAAAAAAAATTATCTTGAGTTTTCTATATTCAAAATTTAAAAATAATGCTAATATTTAGAATTAGCAAATTTTATTTTTCCATCCTTCTCATACAATTTTTACAATTTTTGAAATTTCAGTTCTCTAAAATAGAAGACATGGCTAAATTTATTTGGGCTATTCAGTAAAATAAAGCAAAACCAACATGAATTTGATGTGGGAAAAAATCATGAGTCTTCAAAAGATTTGGAACTTCTACATTTTTTTTGGCCTCCACATCTCATTTAAATATAATGAGTTTTGAAATTTGTTTTTTCTTGAAATACAAAACATGCTTCATTTTTTACTTATTKATGTTGTATGCAATAAACCTTGACCTAATTCATTTTGTATTTTGAAGTATTTATATTAAATAGAAAATTCAATGAAATTTATAATATAATATRATCTTGGTTTGATTACTCTATGTATATTTGGCGTACCACGTGCACCAATGGGGTATTTTTAAGCGAACTATTTACCTACACGATTGAAATACTAGTTTCTTTACAATTACTTAATTTGAAAAAATGGACTATATTATGGCATTCTATCATTACATATACTACCCATGCCAACATAATTTTTTCTAGGCTACATTCTTTGTAAAAAAAAAAAGTGAACTGAAAAGCAAAGTGAAAGCAAAAGTATTTTGAAAGACAATATAGCAAATACATGCGTGGAATTCAACCTATTTTCATGTGTTTTGGAACAAAGTTTGATCATAGTCATATAKCTAAATAAAAAAAGARAGCATGCTAAAAATCCAAACGTTTAAAGGCAATACAATGAAATTTCAACTTTGACAATTCACATCTAATTCYACAAAGCTCCATAACATGCRAAATAGCTTGCGTTAGATGTCAATCTCCTTTGGCTTACAAAGAAATTCACTAGAAAACGTTTCAATAACRTTTTACTTCCCAAAATCATTTTCACCTATAAAGATTGTGACTCTTGGCAATTTCTAAGTAGCTACGGATTTTCTCTTGCATATTTTCATCTGCCTAATTTTTCTTTCAATCTTGGACCTACTTCTACTTAACAATTTTTTAAAGATTGAAAATCAAGTGTGTTTGTCTTGAAATTTTTTTTCTAGAATTTCAATTCAATTCTTCAACGTAAAAAATTTTAAATTCAAAGTATGTAGTGCAAAAAAATTTGACAACTGACAGTCAAAGTCATCTGAAATTGCAGTCTAGTGTTCAAAAAAGCTTTCTTTTTGCAACTTTGAATGCTAATATCTTCCAATCTATATGGTCAAACTTCATGAAATTTTTACCACATGATCTAAGACAAGTGAAGTACAAGATCCTATGGTTAGACTTTGGAAAAATTTGTTTTTTTGTTTTTTTGGATGAATGCAACAAAAATGACAGTTTTCAGTGGTTTTTGATAGAAAAATGGCCTTGGGACTTTAGGGGTTAAATTACTTGTAATAGATTTGTCAATTTCATTGTTCCCTAATGTAATTTTAAGAATTTTATAAATATTTAGTCAAAAGAATAAAATCCTATCTGTATTATTGCACAAGTAGTTTTTAAAGTGCACTAAGTGATCCATCGAAGAGTATGTTAAATTCTTATTTCTACACAAACTTGCCTTCTACTATATGACTAATTTTTTTCTTCAAAGATTCTAAATATTTTTTACACTAATTCTTGGTTTAGCTTGCCCCAAATTTTCCAAATTAGAAACATGCTTTACATTTTGTAAATTATTGTTTTTCAAATAACCTCAAAATGTTGATTTAGTTGAAAATGAAAATTTAAAAATAAATTGGAACTCAAAACTAAATAGAAATCAAACCAAATTTTTCAAATATATAATCTGAATTTTTGGAATTGTTCGTAACACATTCTAGACCTCAAATTCTAGATATTCTAAATCTTTAATGCTGAATCCCATACACCCTATACCCTATAATTACTAGAGAATACTAAAACATTTACTACATTTTATACTCCATGCACATTGAACCTATAATGTGCTAAACTAGAGTTGCCCCTAAAAGAAACTCCCACCTACCTTGACAGAATGAGCTATTTACAAATACATTCAATTTTTTACGTAGGAAGAATTTGGTAGTTGAAAAATGTCAAATCCAAGAGCGTTTTAAAGAACATTCTACTTTCAATAAGAAAAAGTGGCTACCAAAAAAGTCTTCAAGTTGCTTTCTCCCTACATATATGTTGAGCGCGTAATCTAGGCGTAAGTATCCTCACAGCACAGAATGCAGTAAGTTGACAGGGAATATCGTCACAAAAGATTCTAGTATGTTATTGTAAGCTTCGTTTATCTGGTTTCAATGCTAATCATCAATTTCTCACTCTTTCCACTATTTTCCAAATCTTACGTTTATCCGGATCGGATTCCGGATTGGTATCTTTCCGGTTGCCGGTTATGTCTTTCCTTAATCTTTGGTTTGTATTACCTTTGTTCTACCATCAGAGGGTCGCCTTTGATTGTTAAAGGGGTAGGGACCAACCACTTATCATTCTCACTCTCTCTTTGCCTTAGAACACACCAACTTCATTATCTTGAATGTAGCAGCAAGTCAATCCGGAACCACCCTCACAACTATCCAGATGGACGATCCGGGTAGCAGGTCACTCAGAGCCGTTTCTAGCTTTTCTCACTACAACGACAAAACCAAAAATACCTAAGACTTGCCTCAGGATTGCTCTTTCCAAAAATGTCAAATTGTTCCGGTGACTGGCAAATCGTTTGATGTGGGGGAGTTTCCACTAGCGGTTGCTGATCTCCGCACGCAACCGCCTAGGTTCCGGAAATGCACACTCACCACCTAACCACCGGATTACCGTTCCGGTATTTCAAAGGCACCATGCTCAAGACCTCCGTCACGATTCCTACACCTCAGTACGAACGTTCACACATCGACATCCTCAAGTTCTTTACTTCGGGATTCCCCCTCTTTTCACTTCCGTCTCATCCGTCCATACTCAAGTGGATCATACAAGTTAACACACTTCCACAATTGAAGGTAAAAACCAGTACTTACACTGTTGGTTTCAGATTAACATTGAGGGAAGTACAAATAGATTATCAAAATGCTAGGATGGAATGGCAGGACAACAAGCTGCCCGCCCATTAAAAATCAAAAATCAAAATAGAAAACCAACCACCCGGAAACCCAAGTGGCCAATGAAACAACCCGCCGAGATCCCTGGAAGATCAGACTCCAAGCCTAAAAATAAAAACCCAGATCCGGGCCCAAGCTCGGAAGCTCATTTTGGTTCCGAAACACATTCCGGAACTAACTGGAAATTAAAAACCAACTACTAACTAACCTTTCTTTGACTTCTTTGACGCTCTCCCGAGCAACTTAAAAGGTACCCTGACTGAACTCTCCACAGGATTCTTCTCCGGTGTTGAGACTGGAGTTGTCTTTGTTGTTGTCTAGGTCTAGATTTTCCGGTTCGGAGGTGGCAGCGACTCCTCATCTTCCGTGTTGTCGTCACTCTCAAACTCTTCCTCCTCTGATTTACGGAGGATCTTGGTGTCATCTTCCTCTTCCTTGTCATCAGAGGAAAGCTCGGTCAGGACCATCAGTTTTGCTCTCTCCCAATTCGGTGACTCTACCATCTCGAAATCTTCCGGATTACTCCTTGCCGGATTCAGCTTTCTTAGGCGTTCCAGGGGATCCATTTTGGTCGGCTCAGCCGGTTCCTTGAACTTGCTGCTCTGGCCTGGACTTCCACCTGTAGGTCGGATCAAAAGGGTACTTCCGGATAAAGCCTGCATAGATTTTCCCTTCAAGTTCCGGCCTGGCTAGACACTCGCTCTTGAACTCGCCCATCCAGGTGTAGTCTCCCTTCCCTCTACCGCATCGGACAAAAGGTCTATAAACCCTTGTGTCTGCATGTCTTGTATCTTCCGTTGTAGGGTCTGCTTCTCCACAACTACTGATCCGGTTGTGGAGTGGACCTCCGGAACTTCCAAAAACTTGGAGAAGTCAAATGGCCTGTTGGGATCCATCCGGTCCAATAGTTGGCGCATTTTTGTTAGAGTTAGATCCATCCGGGAAGAAAAATCAACCAGGATGATGATAACCTTAAATCCAGTCACTGGGGCTTTTTTGGCAAGCTAGGAATTGAATAGCGTGGCTCGGTTGATGGTATCTGTTGGTTCCGCCACCAACCGGCCTGATACCTTCACCAAATGCATCGCCTCTTTTTCCATCTTTTTGGACGCTGACAACTCACCTTCTAGCCAATTGACCTGGTTCTGAATCCCCTCCATCTCCTTCCGGATCTGCTCTATTTTCTGATCCCGTACTTGTAAAAGTTGCGGTGATGGTCTATTCCGGAAGGCCTGCATCAACTCGCTGGGATTGCAGCCCAGCTTGGTTGTTGCTTCATTCAGTATACTTATGTACGCCTTGATGTAATTATTTGCCTTTTCCACCCACTGAGTTTCGGACTCACAGAACTCATCTAACCAGGTCAGAGCTGTGGGTCTTTCTAGAACGTCTTCCAGACTGCTTTCCGTCAGAACCTTCTGGGATCCCGGATTGATGGATTTCTGTTTCTTCTACTTCCGTTTGTCCTTTAACGGCTCAGTACGTTCAATCTCCTCCTCGTCCGATCCGTGTTGCTCCTTCTTGTATTCCGACTACAGCTCGTACTTGAGGATGGTGCATCCGATATCATATTCCACCACCTCTTCCGGTTTTAGTACTTCATGCTGGTGGTACATGTGGAAGAGGTAAGCATTGATTGGGCTTTGTTTAGCCTTTCCAACATGATCCGCCAGCTTACTAATAACCCCATAGATCACTCTTCCCTAGTGAACTGCTCTCCCTTCCATGGCCTCAAAGATTGTATTGGCTACCGTAACTGTAACCCGGGTCGACTTATCCGGATATAGGATCGGAATTAAAAATTCCAAGACCCTTCGGTGCCTTACGGTCGTACAGTCCGCGATAGCGAAGTCTTCCTTCGAGAGAGCCGGATTGGCAAACTTTCTGGCGGAGTACTTATCCATCCGGAAGGCCAATCTGGCTCCTTGCTTTGGAAAGCCATAAACATCAGCCCACGTTTCTTCCGTCCATGTCTCCCTCCTAGCCCTGACGGTCCGCTCATACTATTTAGGAGCTCCGGAAACTAGTTCCTGAATCATCTCTTTGTTCTTCAAACTCCACGAACGACGAATCAATCCGGCACAGCCCATTCTTGCCATGTCCTCGTCCAAGATCTTCCGCTTGTTGTCGTCCTCCGGATAGGTTGGAGACACCATACGGGCCACAACCGGATTCCGCCTTTGGCTACTTTCCGCCATACTAAACCCTAACAGTGTGGGCCGGATCCGTGCGGGTTCACCAACCCCACCGTTGCAATCTCTATCTCACCACTCTTTCTCTCAACTAACACAAGCGCAAAAGTAAACTCCGCGGAGAAAAAGAGCAATGACGGAAACAAGGGGTCGATTAAATACCCATCGCTCCTGCAACGGTCCTAAGAATTGGCAATTAATTCCGTAACGGTGACCTAGTTCCGTAGGTCGGATCTATAACTTGTAGGTCTATGTAATCCGGCGTTGTCCAGATTTCCGTATCCGAAATGGATTCGTGGTTATGGAAACTTTGTAACTCCTAAATGCCTCCGGAACAAGATTAACCACTTCCGGAAACGTTTCCGTTTCCAATTCCGGGTAACAACCTAAAAATTTGAAAAAATCTAGCCTATCTCAACACAAATCTATCCTATCTAATTGCGTTCACCTAATACAGACTCCGACAATATATATCATAACAATCTGCCAAAAATTACAATCCAGTGCGAGTTATGAATATTTGATATTTAAACCAACGTCACTACCTTAAAATGGAGCTTGGGAATGTCAACTCACCCTAAAATGAGGATGTACATCTCTCCAAAGCCTACAAAGGAGGGACCATTCAAATTTTGGTATCTTTTTAGTTACAATTCTCYGTTTGCATTTGCTTTGTTTCTCTCYCTACAAAGGTCTCATTTACTCAGTCCAATTATACATGTTYTTTTTATTTTGTTCCTTCTTCCAAAGTTTGCTCCATTGCCAATTTTCAACATATACGTAGTGGTTTTTTTTWWTKKTTKTAGAATWTATTAGATGTTTTTTCATGCCTATAAAAGATTGTGAGTTCCCRATTGTAGGAACTTTGTGGGAACTTTGTGAARTCWRCCACAAAACCACTCTCACGTGGTAAAGAGAYTGCCATGTCATATGGATTAAATGAAGGCCTCARTGCCAAGCTTGAAGCCCMTATTTCTCTCATATTGAAGTCACAAACTTCGAATTYATYAGCATCTAGTMATTCATCCAAGAATCAYCCARCTTTAGCGTCTTTTWGAGTTTCCATCATTTTGTCCYTCTTTTCCCTTGATCATCCGGATTTCAAGTCAACAYCAGAGTTTGAGGACYAATTCACACACGCGTCTGYAGTGGGTTCRTCYTTGTTTTTGGACTTTGATAGYCCCCCTYRTCTYGGGAATTTTYGTTCTTGTGGGATGTCAAGATGCTCTTTGGAGCTTTTGTAGTTGATCTTTTAAATGTCTTTATTGTACGCCAATCMACCTTGCGCAATAGCTTGTCCTTYGTATACACCATACATAAAATTGCAAAGTTACATTCATTTCTAAATACAAAAGCCTGGCCATAAATGTGTTGATATACTTGGATGCATCTTTTGAGGAAGTTGGGGTCTCTACAATGGTGAAGGTTGGTTACCCCATACTTGCAATRTTTTTTGTGTTCACTATGGGCAAAGAATTTGTCTACATGGCACTAGTCAATATATCTTGCAYACGYCTGGAAGGTCCACRRTTGTCGTTTGTTTTCCCAACCTAAAAAAGCAAGGTTAGTAGGGTCCAATAGAACATGMAAGCACTTCTTAAAAGTMTTACTATTGTGAGACCTYCCCTCATCACRAAGCCTCAATGTTGTAGGAACATGGCTAGTTTCATTTGTACATTAGGCCATAYTGCCAAAAAACTTTTTGAAAATGGCAAGGGCATAGACAAATGCRATTTATTAGAAAAATGTATGGGGCAAGCTAGGTCAAGCCCCATAAAATTTACTTGCCCCAACAAGGAGCTCAAAGATGAAGTCCAAGTTTCTCAAGAGAATGGAGTCAGTGTTCTCAAGGCGGTTTTTTATATTGTTGGGGTGCGCATGCAATTAGTCAGGTGCATAGGCAATCAGTCAAGTGCGTAGACGAATAGGGCGCGGACGCTCTTGGTGGGGCACAAACTCTAGCGGCAATTCTTTGGGCGCTGACGTCCTTGCTCTGACAATTAGACCGCGTGCGGACGCTTGGACGCAGATATGAAGGGGAGGACGGAGGTGCTCAGCCTTGACTTTGGTTTTGGAAGTGGTAAAATGGCAAGGATGCGGACTTCATTGACCAAGTCCCCGCCTTGTTTTGTAGTTCCTGCCCCATCAGCACTCTACATCGGTGGCCCCCCCTATACCGTCTGCGCCTATACCCGGACGACTGCGCCCCGTGTACTCCAATAGCGTCCGTGCCTGTACAGAAGCGATTCTTGCCTGGACTAGGACATAGTATATAAGTAGCAGGTCGATGCAACATGCTCTATGTTTTCCACCTTGGCTTCTATTTCTTTGACTTCAAATCATGAGCTCCTTGTTTGGATCTAGTTGGGTAGAAGACAGTCCTGGTTTGCTGTCGAGGGGATGTCAACATCTCTTTAGGCAGCACACTGGTGCTAAAAATTGTTACTAACACTACGTCCTACACTATATCAAAGTTTTTTTTGGGTTCCCTAAGACGAGAGAAAACCTGAACCCTAATCTGCAACCACAAAGGAAAGTGCATGGAAGCAAACAAAGAAGTGGGATCCGTGGTACAATTTTTTGGAGGACGGGTCCAAAATGAGTTGCGTTTTTTGCAACGAGACATTTAGCTACAAACGCAAGCGGGCTTTTGCGCACTTTGGTTACAAAGCCAAGTCGGAGAGGTAGTTGTATCCTAGCATACCTTGATCTATGCGACATAGATTTACCAATTGTGCAAACTTTGTTCTCCAACGGATGAATCTCAAAGGCATGCAAGATGCGAAGTCAGTTCTAAGTGGTCCATCCAGAGTAACTCTTGGGGCAAGTTTGGGCCAGTCCACCGAGAATGAGGTAACGGGTGGGGGCTTCGGAGGAGGAGATGAGCAGACAGAAGGAAATGAAAATCAAATCCAATAGTCTTGCTGAATCAAATTCCACGAGATCTGGGCCRTTATGTCAGTAGCGTATGGCTGACGCCTTGAACATTGCAAAAAAAAAGGACTTGGATGATAAGTGGGCAAGTTTTTTCTATGAAGCAAATGTGCCCTTTAATGTGGCAAAGCATCCGGCCTTCAATAAGGCAATAAAGGCAACTTCCTTGGCAAAGTTTGAGTACCACCCACTTTCTTATCATCAATTGAGGATTTGATTGGTTGAACAAAAGAGGTTGCAAATCCAGAAGGAGATCAAAGCCAAAATGAGTTTTGCGGTGAAAAATTACGGGATGACAATATGCACGGATGGTTGGAATGATGTCAATTAGCGGCCCCTAATAAATGTGATGATGTCATGCCCTACAGGTGATGTATTTCTGGGGTCCATCAACACTACTGGGCAAAATAAAACCATGGCCTATATAACAAACTAGTTGAAAGTATTCATCAACAAGGTAGGTCCCAAATATGTGACTCAAATTTGTACTAACAATGCAGCAAACATGCTTCAAASAATGAATGATATTACTCTCACATACTCACACACCTTCAAGTAAGGGTGCATAGCACATGCATTGGAATTACTTTTGGAGGATTGGGCCAAGGTGGAGGCCTTCTAAGAGTTAATTGAAAGGGCCCCAAAGCTATGCCACTATATTAGGGGCCATCATGTCACAGTGTCTACTTTTTGAGAAGTGAGTCTAACTTGCAACTCATAGTATCCAACAAAACCCGCTTTGCTTGTAATTTCCTCATGATGCAATGATTGATCTTATTGAAAGGAATCTTCGAAGATTTAAAGAACAAACCGGGTGTTTAAAATTACTTTGGGGGGCTACGCGATAAAGAGAATGGGCCATCAGCAGCTACCGCTGCATAGATTGTGGTGTCCACCATTGATAATGTGGGCTTCTGGCAACAATGGACAAATTATGTGCACATGATGGAAGACGTGTTGAAGGCCTTGCGTGTTTTTGATGGCAAAAACCCAGCCATGGACAAAGTATGGCTAACAATGCAAAACTTGCGGAATCACGTGTTTTTATTGAGATACCCACCGTTTGGCTTGCGAGATGATATAGTTGACATTCTGGAGAGCACCTTTGATTCAAGATGGAAGATGGTGTTTTCTGACCTCCACTATGCTAGGGACCTTTTGAATCCATACATCCGAGATCATCCGCATCTAAAGACTGATGGAATTGCCCTTTGTGCATTGTACTGTGTCATCCACAAATTGAAAGACGTAGTAGGTGTGCACTTTGATGACGTCATGGCGGAATTATTGGAATACAAGGAGAGCTTTGGACTGTAGAGCCTTACGGAATCACCCAACATCCGTTTTACAAAGATGCCTCYTCACCAATGGTGGCATAGGATTGGAGATCGAGCCCTATCAAAAGTTGCTATTTGCATTCTATTTCTTCCATGTTTGGCATCATCTTGTGAACGGAATTGGAGTATGTATTATTTTCTCCAAAGTAAGAGCCAAAATCACTTAGCAACGGAAAAGGCAAATTCTTTGGTATACAACTATATCAATAGTCGTGTTCTTTGCCAAAGACCAAGAGCCAATTTGGTTTGTTAAGACGACAATGTTTTTTCAGAGGATTCTAATTCAGATGCCCTTGGCCCGGTACTTGTGGGTAAACCTAATTGCTGCCTTGACGCGATGCGAGCAGAGGAAGAGGAGGATAATGATATGCAAGCAAACTGAGCACCTCCAACGTGTGAAATGAATCAAGATCTTTGGAGGCAAGGCCCCTTTCATCTCAAATAAGAAAAGAACTACTACGGAGATGAGACAGGTCTAGACAAAGACATCCCTCATGATCGTTGGGGACCCATTCCTTGTCAGAATCGTTTGCCTCCTCTTCCTTAGAATGAAGGCATTTTTGAACAACATCTTTTGTCTTCTTCTTCAGAAAGTGACGACCCAGATGCGTCAAATCTTGAAAATCATGATAATGCCCTAGACAATAATGACAATGACGGCAATCCTCCTCCAGGAAATAACACCAAGAATAGAGAAGACCATAATTGTTGGAGTCTGGATTTGGCGAACGCGATTAGTTAGGATAGATTAGTGTTGACATAGGCTAGATTTTTCAAAAAATTTAGGTTTTAATCCAGAAGTGGAAACGGAAACGTTTATAGAAGCAATTAACCGGAAATAAGGTAGCAAATTATGGAACTTCCGTAATTATGGATCCAGTCCGGTTCCAGAAATCCGGAGAAAGACGGATTTCACAGACCTATGATTTATAGGCTCGACCTACGAATCTAGGTCACCGTTGTGGATTAATGGCTAGTTTCACGACCGTTGCCGAAGTGACAGGTACTTAAGCAAACCTTTGTTTCCGTCACTTCTCTTTTTCTCCGCGGAATTTTTCCTGTGCTTGTATTAGTTGAGAGAAAGAGTGGTGAGATAGTGATCGCAACAGTGGGATTGGTGAATCCTCACGAATCCGGCCCACACTGTTAGGGGATTCTATGGCGGAAGGTAGTCAACGACGGAATCCGATTGCGGCCCGTATGTTTTCTTTGACCTATTCAAAAGATGACGGCGAGCAAAAGCTATTGGAAGAGGACCTGGCGAGGATGGGCTGTGCCGGATTGATCCGTCGACCATGGAGTTTGAGGAATAAGGAGATGATTCAAGAACTGGTATCCGGTGCTCCAAATCAGTACGAGCGGACCGTCAAGGCTAGAAGGGAGACTTGGACGGAAGAAGCGTGGGCGGAGGTTTACGGATTTCCAAAGCAAGGCGGCGGACTAGCTTCCCGGACGAATAAGTATTCCGTCGGAAAGTTTTTCAATCCGGACCACTCAAAGGAAGGCTTTGCCATTGTGGATTGTGCGACCGTAAGACACAAACGGGTCTTGGAGTTCTTGATTTTGATCCTGTATCTGGATAAGCCGACCCAAGTTACGGTTACGGTGGCAAATACTATCTTTGGGGCAATGGAAGCACTAGAAGAAACCCATGTTTTTGGTGATGTGCCCTAATTTTTTGGAACGTATTTTTTTTGATGTCCAATGCACCAAGACTATGTTTTTATGTCCAAAAAAACATTGCATTGGCGTTTTTCTGACATAAAAACATGGCTCTATTGCATTGGACATCAAAAAAAACATGTTCCAAAAAATTGAGGTGTGTCACCAAAAACACGGGTTTCTTATAGTGAAGGGAGAGCAGTTCACGGGGGGAAAGTCATCTTTGGGGTTGTGAGTAAGCTGGCGGATCATGTAGGAAAGGCAAAACAAAGTACCATCAGTGCTTACCTTTTCCACATGTACCACTAGCACGAGGTGTTGAAGCCGGAAGAGGTGGTGGATTATAATATTGCCAACTATATCCTCAAGTACGGATTGCAGACAAAACTATAGAAGGAGCAACATGGATCGGACGAGGAGGAGATCGAACCAGCTGAACTGCTGAACGACAAGCGAAAGCAGAAGAAACGTAAATCCACCAGTCCGGCATCTCGAAAGGCTCTGACAGAAAGTAGTCCGGAAGAGGTTACGGAATAAACCATAGCTCCGACTCGGTTAAACCAATTCTATGAGACCGGAACTCAGTGGGTGGAAAAGGCCAACAATTATATCAACATGTACGCGAAGATACTCAATGAGGTGATGACTGAATTGGAATGCAATCCTAGCAAGTTGATGTAGGCTATCCGGAACAATCCATCTCCGGAACTTTTACAAGCGCGGGACCAAGAGATTGAGCAGATCCGGAAGGAGGCAAAAGAGATTTAGAATCAGGTCAACTAGCTAGAAGGCGAGTTGTCAGCGTCCAAGAAGAGGGAGAAGGAGGCTATGCACTTGGTGAAAGGGTTGAACCAGCTAGTGGCAGAACCAGCAGAGACCATTAATTAGGCCACGCTATTCAACTCTCGGCTCGCCAAGGAAGCCCCAGTGACCAGATCCAAGGTTCTCACCATCCTAGTTGACTTCTCTTTGCGGATGGAGCTAACCTTGACGGAAATGCGCCAGCTGTTGGACCGGATGGACCCCAACAGGCCACTAGACTTTTTCGAGTTTCCAAAAGTTCCAGATGTACACACTACAACCGGAATGACAGTCGTCTAGTAGCAGACTCCACAACGGAAGGCACAAGGCATGGAGACACAAGGGTCTATAGACCTTTTGTCCCATGTGGTAGAAGAAAGAGAGACTACACTTGATCGGGCGAGCTCAAGAGTGATTGTCGAGCAGGGCCGGAAACAGAAGGGGAAGTTGATGCAGGCCTTATCCGGGAAGTACCCTTCCGATCCGACCTACATGTGGTAGTCCGGGCTAGAGCAGCCAGTTTAAAGAATCGGCCGAGCCTGTTAGGACGGATCTCCTTACGCAGCTAGCGGAGCTGAATTCGGCAAAGAGTCATCCGGGAGATTTCGAGATGGAGGAATCGCTGGATTGGGAGAGGCCGAAACTGACTATCCAGACCGAGCTTTCCTCTGATGAAGAGGAAGAGGACGATGACACCAAGCTCTTCAATAAGACGGAGGAGGAGGAATTTGAGAGTGGCGACAATACGGATGTGGACGACACCCCGCCACCTCTGAACCCAAAGGTTCAGACCTGGGTGACGACAAGGACAATTCACGGGATGACGCCGAAAACGACTCTAGTGAAGAGCTCAGTCAGGGCTCCACCCATTCACATTGGGAGCATGTCGAAGAAAACAAAGGAGAGTTAGTTTGTGACTAGTTTTAGTATCTGGTTAGTTCCGGATTGTTTTTCAGAACCGGAATGGGTTTCCGAGCTTGGGCCCGGATCCGGGTTTTATTTTTAGGCTTGGAGTTTAATCTTCCGGTGCTCTCGACAGGTCATTTCATTGGCCACCTGGGTTTCCGGGTGGCTGGTTTTCTACTTTGGCTTTTGGCTTTTAATGGGCAGGCAGCTTGTTGCCCTCCCATTCCATCCTAGCATTTTGATTATCCATTTGTACTTCCCTAAATGTTAATTTGAAACCATCAATGTAAGTACTAGTTTTTACCTTCAATTGTGAGAGTGTTTTGACTTGTATGATTTGCATGAGTATAGACGGATGAGACGGACGTGAGAAGAGGGGGAATCTGGAACTGGAGAACTTGAGGCTGTTGATGTGTGAACGTTCGTACTAAGGTGTAGGAATTGAGACGGAGGTCTTAAGCGTGGTGCCTTTAAACTACCGGAACGGTAATCCGGTGGTTAGGGTGGAATGGCCTAGAGAGTATGTTCCAAGGGGATGGAGGGTTGGGATGCTATCCGTGCCCCTTGCTTCTTTTGGCATCTAGCCAATCAGGTGGTATTTTTACCCTCTTGCCCACCCACCCTCATTGTTTGAGGAAAAGACTATAATTTTTTCTTGACAATTGGGGTTCTAAGCTTAGTTGTAATGTAACGTCAATTATTTTATATTTCTTTTTAATTAAACCAGAAGGTCCTAGCTAGTAGTAGAAGTTACCCCTTCATATTTACCCTAAATGGTGCTATGCACTATGTATTGAAGCTATGTGCCTAACGGAGTTTTGCTTCAACCCTAGACCCTATTTGCTCCGCTCTGTAGGGTTTAGACCTAGACCCTATAAATTAAATAAACCATTTCGTTTTTCGAAGAAAACCTTTGGATGGGTGGATTTGAATTTGGGCAGAGATTGATGTCCACCTAAGGGCAGCCAGGCAGAAACTCAAATGCCCTTGGGACATATCTTCCAGGCCATCTCATCCTTGATTACGCCCGCACGACCCTAGTTACAGTGGGAGTTAGGGCATTTCTACCAAAGGAGTTCCCTATCCCTACCTAGATGAAATTTATCCGGATAAGAAAAATCACCTTCTCACCAGCATTTTGTATTTCTATAATTTGGAGGAGGGGAATTCCCCATTCCTTAAACTAGATGGGGGATAGGGTACTAGGAAATGGTAGCCCGTATTAGGGTTTTTCCCATGAAGTGACCTCGTATTCATCTRAAGGTTACGTGTTTTACGTGGCAGGGCAGCAAGTGTTCTTGTTCAAAGGCTTCTTATTATGCATCAAAGGTCTGATTGATGGTAGGTGGGTTGATGGGGCTCAATTCTTATTGAGTTTGATGGAAGACTCATTGATTTAAGCTACTAATTAGTGTGCTTGAATTATTAATTCTTTACTAATTATTGAATTACTGAATTGAGATAATAAATTAATTAGTATGCTTAATATATTAATTCTTATTGGATGTTGAGTATTTAGTTACTAGTTAAATTGAATAATTATGATTACTATGAATTGAAAACAAATCARTCAAAGAATAATATAATCATAAAAAAAATTGAAGAAAATTGTAGACAAATTTAGAAACAAATGAATTTTTTTTTTTTTTTAAATAATAAAAATCACTATACTTATTGTACACAAATAYTTTTGGTCAGAAAAGTGCAAAGATTTAAATTATTGGAAAATACAGATCACTTTTTAATAGACGTGATGTGYTTCTTTAATGTTTTGTGTGGAATTTTCTCATTGTAAATTATAAAACTTACTCCACTAAACTAGTAATTTGATGAAAACAATTGCTCAACTAAAACTTGCACGTTAAGACTTTGATTTTCTACATCTTGATTCACTTCATCTTCTTTCAATTTCTAGTAAAGTAGAGCATTAGAAGATGGAATAGAAGGAGGGACCAAACCACTAGGACTTGTAGATCTTGGCGGCATACTTGGATTTTCTAAGGTAACAACCTCTATACGTGCTGTTGGTATGGGGCTTTGTAGCTCTGATGTTGCAAATCGTTTCAGCCTCAAAAGCCTAAAGTTGTGCAGCAAAGCTTGCTCTTCCTAACGTCAACGCATGTGTGCTAACCATTTTGGGCAATCAAATGGTAATTTCTCAAAGAGTTCATTAGTGGCAATATCCTCTATAACCTTTGTTCAAGCATCCATAGCTYTGGATAAATTTAGTGTAACTTTTGAATTTCGACTCAAATTTTTTGTTAGTAATGCTTGAGCTTGAGTGGCGGTTTTAGCTATCTTCGCCTCAATTGGTCTCTCCGTAATTGTAATTAATTCATCATAGCTAGGTTGAGGAGTTGAGCCTTCACCAATTTCTATTTGAATGTTCATTGCTTGTTTATCCTTGGCTTTGCCTCGTGATCTTTCCCCTTCTGGTSGTGTTGGTCTGCCTTCTAGYGCCCACTCTAGTGCATCYTTCAAAGTTTTCCAGCAAYGCTCATACTTAAATTGAGCACYTCTTGAATCATTGYTCGTGTACATGGACAATGCCAACTTGTGTTCATCATTGGCATTGGTACCCAATTTTTTCAATCTCTTCACTTCATTAACACATTCCATGAATTTTTTTGATTCATATTTTATTTCACTCCATTTGTTTTTTAGTGATTTTTTTGTACGCTTTGGAGTATAAGAAACATTAAAACGCTCTTCAAACCTTGACCAAAATTGGTCAGAGGTTGGTTTCTAGCTCTAAATCGGTCTTGAGAAATAGCTAGAAAATATTGAGCTAGTTTCATATCATCTACAATTGAAAAATTAGATTGTRTTTTGGGRGGTGGAATGCTAGACATATTTCTTYAATAGGAAATGGAAGTTAGCTRTTATTRAAGATATASTAATGTCATGTATCATTCTACATAATATGATTATTGAAAATAAAGGGATGATGRACTTCCACCTATTGATTTTGAAAGAAGTGATGCTGCTCTTGTGAAACGCGATTTAACATTTATTGARTATTGTGAAGGTTCAAKGCAAGTGAAAAATGAATCGGGATYYTTCAACCTCAAAAATGACCTAATTAAGCATTATTGGTCAMGGAATGGAAAAATGAGTTTGTAGCTCAAGGTTGAGGTTTAAATCATTGTATTATTTAATAACATGACAAAAGCAATAAGATCTATGCAATTTCYTCAATACTTGTGAAAGTAATAACTTTTTTATTTATTTTAATGTAGGAGTTCTACCTCCTATATTAATAGAATAATTTTTTGGTGAATCTTTGAATAATTTTACGATGTGAATTTTTGGAATAYTYGAAATKTGTASATYTTATTTCTTGTTYATGTCTAGTGAGTTTATGGAGGTCATGTATACAAGCACATTAAATTTTCTTGGCGGCCTTGTACTTTTAAATTACATATGAATGAATCAAYAAGGTGGGTACATCCAAAAGCGCCCCGAATTGGAAYTGTGTCTAGTTACTATGATTAAGCTGTTCAAAATTKCATATAGTCTTGTTGCCAGATGAAAGGAGGTTCCAAAGCGCCAAAGCACACGTCATTTAAAGACAATATGCAAAAATTATGGAGGGTCAAAGTTTGTTTCTAAAAGCTTTTCTTCCACTTATGTACATAATTGGTTTTGGAGATGGCGGTTTATAGCCATTTGGGGGGTGCCTGCCTTTTAACTAGTTGCCCAAAACAAAATAGTAATCCAAGTTATACTACCCAATGTAACGTTCTTGTGTCCCATTAGGTTGATGCCCGGGATGGGTAATTTCTAACCTAATGCTGACTGTACAATAAATCTGGTAAGTTGGCTTGGAATTTATGGAAGGACTACACTAATGATGGTAAATAGTATTACCTACACTAATTGATTTAAAACATCCATAAGTTTTTACTTTTGATGAATATTTATATCAACTATAGGTACAAAGTTTTCCCAACTATAGTACTATTAGGATCCATGCACTCAGTAAAAATATTCATGAAGAGTGAAAACTTGTAGCATTTCTAAAATAGTTAGTATGGGTAATAATATTTACCATCATTAGTGTAGTGGGGAGGGGCTTCTCCATCCCTATCTGTTTAGATGAGTATCTGGGATAGGGATAGGAGTGGGGAATCCCGAAATGACTAAATCCCATCGAAATACAGTTGTGCGGACACTAACTTGGGGTGAAATGGCCCCGGAAATAGCCTAGCCGTGGCCCGCACTTCTTTTGGAGTCAAGACCGTCAGGTAGAATTTAAATTCATCCAACCCAAGGTTTTCCTTGAAAAACAAAATGGTTTATTTAATTTGTAGCACCTAAACCCTACATAACAGAGCGAGTAGGGTTTAGGCTTGAAACAGAGCACCATTAGGCGCATAGCTTCAATACATAGAGTTATTTAGGGTGAATATGAAGGGGTAACCTCTACTACTAGCTAGGACCTTTTGGTTTTCTAGAAAAAAAATATAAAACAATTAACATTACATTACAACTAAACTTAGGACCCCAATTGTCAAGAAAAAATTAAACAAATTTCCTCAAACAATGAGGGTGTGTGAGCATGAGGGTAAAAGTTCCACTTGACAGATTGTACTCCAAAGGAAGTGCGGGCCACAAACAACATCCCAACCCTCCATCCCCTTGGGCCATCCCACCCGAGGTTAGCTTCCGGCCCTGGTTTAGGTGGGAGTTAGTCACTGGGGGGCTGGGGCTGGAGAGCTCTGGGCACCAAGTGCCCTGCGTACATCGTGCTGAGGCCCTGCCTGTACGGCTTGAGAATAAGTTACTGGAGTTAGAAGCGAGGTGCTTCAGAAGCAGCGTCCCTTCGGCGCTCGGTGCGAGAACACTTTATCGCGGCGTTGCGGGGCTGGGATTGGGATTGGGAGTGCACTTGAGCCAGGGATTTGTGGTGGTGGAGCGAGTAAGGTGAGATTCGAGGGRAAGTCAATGCAGAGGATTCGTACTATTGACTTGAAGTCGAAATGGAATGAGGCGATGAGGAACAGTCGGACGTGAGCGGCGTGAAGGGATCAAAAAATGGTGTCAGACGCCGAAATTGTGCGACATCTAACGGCGGTTCTGAGGAAGTCGGATTTGAGTACGACTACGACGACTGCAATTCGTCAGCAGCTGCAGAGTGACTTGGGAGTTGATTTGTCAGAGAAGAAATTATTCATTCGTCAGCAGATTGATCTTTATTTGCTGAAGCACTCGCAGGAGCAGCAGGAAGGAGAGGGAGATGAGCACGATGAGGGAGAGGAGGAAGCGGAAGATCTGCAAGATGATGAGGATGGTAACGGTGAAGGGGAAGAGCCGGATGAGAATAACAGCAGGAAGGCCAGTGAATCCTCGAAGACTCGCAGCGAACCTGAGTCCAAGCGGATGCGTGCTAAAATTGATCGTGCAATTAAAGCTAGGTATCGACAGTCTTGGTTTTTTAGTTTGTTTGTGTCGACRACATATTCAATTTGATGTCTTATGGGGAATCTTCCGCATGAGAGTGATACATATAGCTTGGTTTTGTGTCTGCCACAGGACATTGCATAAACCCAATTCTTATGGAGCACAGTTCGTTGCTCGCCATTTTTGGCAAATTGCTGTGTAATTATGCAATTTGGAACAGTTTACTCAAGGTGAATGTGGTAAAATCCCGCTTCCATTTCAGAGGCGGAAAATCCTCGTTATGTTGGTAGTGGCACTRTGAGGACTTGGATCAAGAAGTAGTGTGATTGAGGTATCTGAAATGGCTCCCTTGTACTGCTTTCCCTCTTTCACAGTTTAACAAAGGCGAAAAAAAAGAGAACAGGCGGTGGTGGTGGCCTTACAAAGGCGTGTGCTCTTTCGCCTGAGCTCCAGGTCATTATTGGCGAATCCGAGTTGCCGAGAACTCAGGTATGCTCCATTGTTAATTTCAGAGTATGATGCTTTCTGCAGAAGTTTCCCTGAGGAGAATGCAGGCACGAATTGTATTTTCTTGTAGACTTGTGCTTTATTGTGTCCTCCTACCTCCTCAGAGTAGATAATGGCTATCAAATGTTGGCCTCTTCTCGGTTTTTATGAATCCTTTTCATGTCTGATTGGACTAGGTGGTGAAGCAACTGTGGATTTACATCCGGGAACATAGTTTACAAGATCCTTGTGACAAGCGCAAAATCATCTGTGATGATGCCCTACGAAATCTTCTGGGCACTAACTCTACTGATATGTTTAAAATGAATAAGTTGCTGTCCAAGCACATATGGCCCCTCGACAATGGGAGTGCTATGGTTGGTGAGTTACAGATAGGTGTTGTRTTTGGTGGAAACATGACCATGTACAAATGCTTAAATGTGATCATAGTTTCTCTGTCGAATTTTCTCGTTTTTGTTTACTGATAATCCTTGAGGTGGAATTGTAGGTGTTGCTTRTTCAATGGTTTTTGAGTTGGGTAACTTCCAACACTAGCTGATTCTCATTTTGCTCTCATTCTACAGTGAAAAGCTTAGATACGGACACAGACACAGAAGATGTTGAGCCTAAGGCTAAGAAGTTGAAAACAGACAGGAGCGGAGGTGGGAAGGGTAAGAATATTGGCTTCTTGGCTCCCTGGCCGATTTCAGAACAATTATCCAGGTTTTTAGGAGCAGAGGATGGCAAGGTTTCAAGAGCTGATGCTGTGAAGCGCATGTGGGATTACATCAAGGAAAATAATTTACAGGTTTGGTATTCTCCATATTTTGGATTCTGCCTTGAATTTTATCCAGTTTTAGTCTTTTGAGATATAGAAGTTATGAATCTTTTGTATATACTTTTTCATTTATCTGTTCTGGTTGCAGGATTCGTCAAACAGGAAGATGATTTTATGTGACGAACATCTTCAAGATCTATTTGATTGTGACCAATTTGTTGGATTCGATCTTACCAAGCTTTTGACACGTCACTTTTTGAAATCTGAACACTAATATCGTTCACATACTCTACTCTTTGAAAATCACGAACCCATTCAATTCCCGCATCAGCGAAAGGGTTGTATGCACTACATAATCCGAACGTTTTAACTTSAACTATTTTGCGATAGTAGATATCACCAATTGGAGTCAATTTTTTCCCGAAGTGGCTATAGTACTGTAGATTTTAAAGAAAATCGACGCAGTGCTGCGGGTTGCGTCGTCGGTCATAAGTCACGTTAGTTTTAYTTTCAAGGCATATCTGCGTGATGAGTCATTGACAGGTTACGCCTCGTATGTGAGGGAAGCATGGCTCTTGWTCCTAATGTTGTATTCTGAGTTGAACAAATTTTGGATGGAAAGTGAAAATTATGATTGTGGGATCGTCTCACCTCCATTAAAATAATTCAGACTCAATTTTTTTACTGAGGATCAGAGTGGTCAGGGTAGTGAAGAGRGTCTGTTATTCAGTTTGTGTTTTTTGGTGTGATTCGCTGAACTGTATGGATACCTCCAATTAGTTAATATATTTATCTTTTCTGCTCTCCAGTTGAGTACATAGACTGAACATATTTGTCCAGAGAGCTTCATTTTTCGTTTAGGCAATTAAGAGCTTCTAGTGATGGCAAGAGAGACTGTGGTCCAGATTTGAAGTATGTAAATCTTGCTCAAATCTGTGATAGTTTAACCCCAAAATGACCCTAGAATTTCATGAGCTCCTAGAATTTGCTCTAAATTGATCAAAAAGCCAACATTTTGATATGTTGTATCAATTCTTTTTGAATTGTAACCATATAAAATCAAACTAGACATGTTAGGGTTCACATTAGAAAAGAAAACACAACAATATCTCTTACGGATTGAAAGATTATAATGTTTGATCATGAGGGTGTTACAATTGCGAAAGTGATTTGAAGTATTTCAATCCTCTTTTCACATGTTAAATCTAAAAAGTTAGTCGCTAAAAAAGTATGAGGTTAAAAGTAGTAACATGCGAAACTCCAATCAATTTATGGCTTTTCGAATTCTACTCTACAATTTTTTCAAATGAAATTCTAATGTGATTTTTTCTCAAAGATCTAGTGTATTTGAGGTTCATTCCCAAGAGCCTTCAACAGTACAAAAAGTCAAGATTGCAATGGACACCCATGCACAAAATCTTGAATAGACAAATCATAATCAATCATTTTYAAAATCAGATTTTTGAAGCTAAAACTAAACTTCGAAAAGAATTTTTCAAAAATATAAACTACTAAAAATAGTAATTTGATAAGGTTTTGTTTAACTTAAAAAATTGATAAAGGACACATTCTGTCTTCAAGGTCATTTAGGGGTTAAGAGGTGAAACTCATGTGTTATCAAGACTGGAGAAACTGTTGGAAATGGTGGCCTTGTTGCTATATTTGCGCTTAATTTGCACATATGATAAACAAAGGAGATGCAGTGATTGAAAGAAGCAGATGCTTATGCCAACAGTCGCATCATGACTGGAAATGACAGGGCAGTGCAAGACTTGCGAGAAGGGTTTTAAAATTAATATAGCTAGAGTTGTGGCACTATGATGTCTATTTGTGAAGTTAGGATGACCACTTCCTTCTGAGCTTGTATTGCAACACTAAACGTTGTGAGGTGTAGTCACACTAGAGTGAGCGTGAGCATAGCATTGAGCACTATTGAGCCTGAGCTCTTTACAAATGAGTCACCATTATAGGGCATAATGTCCCTGTTATAGTGCCTAGCACCATAAAATGAACATTACAGTGCCTAGCACTGTAATCTAACGTGCTAAACAAAGTAGGAGGCCCCCTCCCTCAGGCCTTCCGGATTGTGAGGTCCCCGTCGCTTGAGCTTGGGCTCTTGCCCTTGCTTTCATGACAGGGCCCTTTCAACCCGGAAGGCCTTCAAGAGGGGGCCTTCCATTATATGTAATCTTTGTGAGTCTACAAAAAGTAAGGAAGTCATCGATATTTCCCCCATTGCAACAATACTGCATTAGTCTTAGAAGGACCTGAAAGCTCTTTTGCAGTGATATTTTATCATAAAAACATTGACCAAATATTTTTTAATACAAAGTAAATTAATGATCATGGTAGCACATACATATCAATGTATCAGAATTCATGCGTTAATCCCTAGGCCTTCTGATGTCCAAAAAGTGGATGAAGTCCAGAAGTCCAAAAGTCCAAAGGCGTAGTGGATAGAGGACAACGAAATTTCATCCATCCATTTTTTGGCAAGTTTTGGCACAAGTTTGGATTAGATCAGTGGTAGCAATGACTGTAGAAGTGTCAATCCGTGCAAGTGAAAAATGAATGTATTGGAACATGTGAAGTTCTGAATAAAGTTTTGGGATGCCCTGGCTGATGGGTTGTTCTTTAGATAAAGAAGGTGGCGAAATTATTTTGCTGGGCAAGAGGTGCCGGACTACCCTTGGCACTAGCCAGTCTACTAATCCCAAGACAACTTTCAATTAAAATAATAAGGTGGCCTGATAGGCTAACAACAATGTGTACATACTTATGAAGAATGTAGAATGTGAACAATGCAGAGCTATCTCTCTACGTGTCTTGACAATTATTTATTAGTATACTGAGAAAATAAAATGATGGTTGAGCCACAAAATCATGAAATGGCAGTTGGACGTCTTCAACCTTAGAAGTGTAGCCCTCATTCCGTATCCATGTGTTCAATTCATGGCACCTCTACATTACCTAGGTGGATCTATAGTTGGTGCAATTATAGTGGCCGCCGTCCTATCTATAACAATAGAAATTAATTTGTTTCCTTTAGAAGAACACAGTAATGAGCCGCATTTGTAGCAACTGTCATTTTAGTGAAGTACTCAAAACATAATGGATGGGAAGCAAGCATCAAATTCAAAAAATTGAAGCAAACTTTGAAAAATTTATGTCTCAAGTCATCGATGACAGTGCCACAGTCTTAGAATCCTCAGCCGCCGTTGCAATATGTACACACCTTCAATGTCTGCGCTGCTATCAATGCAGAATACAACCCCTCTATAACAGTTATGTTGCCCTCCCAACCCCTCTACTAATGTGATCCATTCTTCTACGCAGTCCTCACATTGCAGYTTCTTCAACTTATACACCTCATGTAGAGAGAAATTACTCTTTGAATCCTTTCTTGTTGCACATGTACAAYTCTTGCCTTGGCRCACATGACATGAACTATTACTGATTACATTGTTTCGATGTAGAGAGTGAGAAACAAAGGATTTCCTCCACTGAGTATGCTCTCCTAGAATTTTACAAGTGTAGTACTRACCTGGCCTTTTTCAAAGTTYTGACGAGYGCTARCAGATTTTGTTTTGACCAAAGGCAGCGCTTTTGTTATATCATAGTGAGTACCTCCATCTTCCATAAGTTCTCTCTAGCATCCTCTCACTTGTCGGAAATGGACACTGGAAGCGCGCCAAGCATTTCTACTGTGGCTTGTAGTGACAACCACTGAAGCATGTACCCACAGTGCCTCTCTCGCAAGACTGCAGCCTTACAGAGTTGACCCTGCGAGTAGCAATCTTGTAGTGGACAAGTGAACTTGGAGCATCAAAAACTCAAGTACGACAGATCCTACAATTACTTGACAGGTGACATCTTTTGGCAAAAAAACTACGCAAGGGGTTGACAAGATTGGACTCTCCCCGTGGTCTCCTATTTCTATTCYGGTATCACGTTGCAAGAATTCTGCGGTGGAGTTCAACAATTCAACTATGAAGTGGTAGTGAATTCCGGGAAGTCCAATATAAACGCGATTTCCATGTTAAGATACCGAAAACAGAATGCCTTGGAGGATATCTGTATTGAGTTTCCGAATGAGTTACCAGAACGGAAGAAGGTGCCGGTGTTCCATCTCAGTGGAGAAGAAGACTCAAAATTCCAAGACATCATCGACTACCTTATGGCTCAAAAGTACCAGGATAGATTGAGCTGAGAGGAGAAGATCATATTCCAGTAGAAGGCAGCCCCTTATTCATTGATTAATGGGACCTTGTTCAAACTAGGAGCGGATGACTAGTTGAAAAGATGCTTGGAGGTGAAGGAACGAAAGAAAGTGATACAAGCTTTCCATGCCGGACCCTCAGGCGACACTTTGCGGCAATGACTATAGTCAACCGGATTCGGAATGCTGGATACTAGTGGCCGTATCTCATCTGGGATGTGAAGAAGTACATGGGAAGTTGTGATCAGTGTCAACGAACGGGAGCCCCTTCCTTCCAGAACCATTGGCCATTGACTCCCATCATACGATTAGCACCATTTGAGAAATGGAGGATAGATTTCATCATGCCCATTGCCCTGGTGAGTGCTAGGAGGAAGAAGTACATAATCCTAGCAATGGATTATGCTACCAAGTGGGTGGAGGGTAGAGTGACCCCAGGGTTATCCGTGTCACGTCAAGTCATGACGTCAGGATGTCATGACGGTGACGTGACGTAACCCCCAAAGTTTGTCAGGATAGAATATTTTATTTTTTTTATGGAATATGATGAAATTCACTAGGATAAACAACATAAATTAAAAAATCATGTTAAGGAATAGTGATACATTTGTATTTCCATCATGATTGTCAAAAAAATATTTAGAAAGAAGTAAAAAAAAATTTGAAATTTAGGATTTAGGATTAGGGATGTCATGATTCTTGTGGATCATGACGTGGATCATGACATGTCATGACGTTTCATGACGGACGTGTCATGACATCACGACGTGAAAAGCCCACGTCACGTCAGGATAGACATCGCTGAGTGACCCGGAATAACTCCGCCTATACGGCTACCTTTTTCTTGTTTACAAAAATCATGATGAGGTTTGGACATCCGCTAGAGATGGTTAGTGATCGGGGATTACATTTCCTCAATGACCTCATGAAGGATATCACTTCGCGCTACTTAATCAATCACTAGAAGACCACACCGTATAATCCATGGGCAAACAGGTTGACGGAACGAGCRAATGGGATTGTGGAGAAATATTTAAACAATATGGTTTCCAAACACAAGATGGATTGGGATTTGAAGCTKTCATCGGTTTTCCATGCGTACAATACTTCCAAGAAAAATAAGAGCGGAAGGAGTGCTTTCTTCCTTGTATTTGGGCAAGGGGCAATCCACAAGATTGAATTGGAGATGGAGACACATCAGATGATGGCAACCCGGAACGCGATCCGGAAAGGTGATCAAGAAATCCGGCTCATGGCCATTGAAGATCTGCCAGAGGAACGTTTTGTCGCTCTAGACCGGGCACAAGTCATACAAGAAGAAAGAAAGGAAGACCATGACAAGAAGCTTTTGGTGGATCACATAATCAAAGAAAGAGAACTACACTAATGATGGTAAATAGTGTTGCCCATACTAAGTATTTTAGAAATGCTATAAGTTTTTATACTTCATGAGTATTTTTACGAGAGTGTATGGATCCTAGTAGCACTATAGTTGGGAAACTTTGTACCTATAGTTGGTAAAAATATTCATTAAGAATAAAAACTTATGGCTGCTTTAAATCAATTAGTGTAGGTAACACAATTTACCATCATTAGTGTAGTGTTGTTATACAACAGCTGGTACTAGATCTTTTTGGAAAAGCTTCAAACGAGATGGATGGAACCATATTGGATTAAGACATTGTTCCCAAACGGATCCCTACAGTTGGAGGATCTTAAGGGCGTATAGCTTGACACCCCGGTCAACAAATCCTGAGTCAAGAAATATGAACTAGAATCTGTCTTCAAAAGTGAAGGAGAAGATGTTTGTGGGGACTTTCACATTTGAAAAAGGGGTAATGTTCGAGTACGGATTCCGTGGACAAATAGAGTTAGGACGTAATAATTAAGATATGGACATGATAAGTTTTTTTGTTTTTTTTATAGGAAAATTAAAAAAAAAAGGCCATATAAGTCCAAATATGGGCTTAGCCACTTTCCAGTCACATAATAGGTATTACAGAATTTTCGTAATCGAATCCAAATCAGATCTGGAAATTCGGATCAGATCGAATTGCAAAGAGCTACAACCTATGATTTCGACCTACGGGTCTAGGTCACCGTTACGGGAAATGGCTCTCCTTTGGAACCGTTGACGAAGTGACGGATATTTATACCGCCTGCCAAGTCATTCTCTTCACTTTTTCTCCATGGTATTTTCTGCGCTCGTGTAGTTGAGAGAAAGAATAGTGAGATAGTAATCGTAGCAATGGAGTTAGTGAATCTGCACGGATCCAACTAGTTCTATTAGTGTTCCATGGCGGAAGGAAGTAGCCGGAAGAATACGGTTACGGCTCGGATAGTTTGTCCAACCATCCCTAGGGACAACATCATCCGAAAGTGAATCCCTCTTTCAATTGTTATAAAGCTATGGAGATGCCTTAATTGAACTAATGATTCACTTTGAAACATATGTGCAAGTGAATATGTTTAAGACAACTTGTTATTAATGTGCATAAGTCTAAGTATTCAAGTGTATTCATGTGTGTCTTTCAACCATAGATATTGTTTAATTAAGAAAATGAATTGCACCTTAAAGGTGGTAGGCACATTTAGAGCTTCCCATCAAAAAAATSAAATTCTATATAAATCAAAAAAATTCTATGAGTCTACATATCACATATCTAATTGGCATATCTCAAACATGTTGAGCACCTTTGAATAACTACTATTTAGAAACTCAGTAAACTTGTAAGCACACCAACTACTAGTAGGCTACATTTGAACATGTACAAGTACATTTGAACATTTGGGACATGTACAAGATTCGATCAGATGAGGACAATTGGGGATATGATAAAGGTGTACCTTTGATAGCTAGTTTTGGAGATGGAACTGGGTTCATGAGTAGCAAAAATCTTCTACTAGACAAGGAGGATACTCACTTAGAAAGAGCAAAGACAAATGGGACAGTGGTTGCCAATGATGGGACTCTAAAAATGGATAAAGTGATTCCAATTACCAAGTCTCCATCCATGATAGTGGCACAAGCARAAGTAAATGACAAAGACAATGAGTAAAGAGGATATGAAGTGAAGGTCCAAATGAATGCAAGCAATGCAAGTGTTGTGTCAATATTAGATTGGCAAGAAAGAATAGTGGAGAACTAAGTAATAAAAATGACAAAGCACATGAAAGGGATGTCAATCCATGTTTGATGTGGTTTGGACACCACCTTTTGTCCAAAATGACACAAAAAGAAGCAACTCATGCAAGATACCCTTAAACCACCACGTAGTGCTCTTCAATGTGTGCTCCACCACATAGTGCTCCACCATGTAGTGCTCCACCAYATGTGCACTATTTTGAACTGGTAGCAAAACTCTGGATGGTTTAGGAAGTTCAAGGCTTAGAAAACGGCTTTTAAACATTTCAAGGAATGCACCCTTGCATGAATCTAAGTGAAAGAGTTTTATCATGTAGAAATGATGAAATGGATGAGACATTGACTTCAATGTTTAAACAACATTGTGCCCATCCACCATGACGTTCCATCAAATTGTTAGACGACCCTAGTCGTACACAACAGTCTTCAAAAAAGGCCAAAAGCAGTGGAATCAAAGGTCAAAGAATCCACTGAAGCCAAGAATAAAAGAGTAATGCATCTTTTGCAATCTCTCAAACCAAGAGACAAAATGTGGGTAGATAGAATTCCCTTAATGCATGTCAACCTGTTTCAAAGAGGAAAATAAAACCATTCCCTAGCTTTAAAAAAGCAATGGAAAATCCATATTAAGAGTAAAAAGGGAAAAGAAAAAAAGAAAATCAATGAGATTACTTACATGTAGGGAATTACATGATGGAGAGACAATTCTACAATCTTCGTCAGACAAAATGAAGGACACATCTAATAATGAAGACATTGGATGGAGAACTAATGACAGAAGCGTGAAAATAGATAGTGATTACAAGCCTTAGGGATTGAAGCGATGTAGGCTTAGGTGTTTAGGTGCTCTTGATATATAGAGCATGTAATGTCCATTGATTATTTGAACCTTTTGTTGAAATACTAAATTGCTTATTGATGTTGAAAATATCATTAGAGCTTTTTTGTTTGCAAAACCAAGGCAAAATCCAATAAAAATTGATTGTAAGCTCTATTAGTTGAATGAAGTATGATCTACTACAATATAAATGTATAATGCAACAATTTTGTCTTCATAATTATTCTGGTTTTCGTAATTTTCAAAGTTAAAAGAATTATGAGGTTGTGTGTGATGTTTCCATTCTTTTCAATGACAATTGCAATTTAAGAGGTTCCAAAACCACCGGAATGTCGTTTTAACATCCAAGCAAGGGTCTCATCTTTATCCAAAACCACCGGAATGTTGTTGTAACATCCAATCCTTGCTTGATGATAAAGTGGCACAAMTTGCTTTTAGAAAAGTGTGCACTTCTTTTGAAATGTTCACAAGACGTTTCCCAAACCTAGAGCTACCTGAACAACCCAACGCTATGCTCTTGGGTTCAAAAATTGCACGTAGACAAGTGCCACGTAGTCTAGAGGGGTCTTGCATGATTTCATTCTAACCTATGCCATTGTTCAGAAGAAGATCACTTTTAGATTCCATCAAACCCAAAGTTACATTCACGTTGCCTTCTTGCTGCGACCATTCAATTTCATCACTTTGCGCTCCATTGTATTTTCTCATAAATATAAGGGCTGAAGCAACGTCTGTTGTCATATGCGCAATCTAGGCATAAGGATCCTCACAACACCCAAAGGTTGCAAGATGACACGGATTATTGTCCCAAGAGATCCTCTGACGTTGTCGCAAGCTCAAATTATCCGAATTAACTCTCTTTCCCCTATTTGTCCAACTTTCCACTCTTATTTTGGACTTGTGTCTGTTCGGAATCCAATCCGGATCTGTCCTTTTTTGGCTTCCGGTTACGTTATTTCTCACTTGACTGATTATCAATACCTTTGTTTCACCCTCAGAGGGTCCACCTTTGATCTTGCAAAGGAGTAGGGACTCACCTGTAATCTTCTTCATTCTCTCTTTGCACTCAACCAAAACACAAACACTGATGACATAGAGATGCAACAAAGTCAATGACAGGACGTCTTCACAACTTCCCAGATGGCCTATCCGGAAAGTAGGTCATTCAGATCCGTCTCCCATTCCTCCTCCTACAGTGGCAGATCACAAACATCCAAAATCTGACGAGATGATTGCTCTCTAGAAGTTAGACTGATTTGGTAGTTTGTAGACCTTCCGGTATGTGGGATTTCTGCTAGCGGTCGCTTATCTCCGCACGGAACCAATTGGATTCCGGACTTGCATCAGCACCACTTCTCTCACCGGATTATTGTTCCAGTCATTCAAAGGCATCACGAGCAAGACCTCTTTCACACACCTAAAACCTCAGTACAAACGTTCTCACTCAGTCTAAACTAGTTTTCCAAGATTCAGATTCCTCTCCTTCTCACTTCCCCCCTCTCCTCATCTGTCCATACTCAAGCAAACATCCAAGTCAACAACTTTCACAATTGAAGTAAAAAATTAACATGCTCATTGATGGCTTCGGATTTAAAGGATGGAAGTACAAAATGGATGATTGAAAATGCTAGGATGGAATAGGATGGCAACAACCTGCCCGCCCTTTAAAACACAAAGCCTAGCATTGTCAAATCATCTATTTTATACTTCCATCTATTAAATCTGAAGCCATCAACGAGCATGCTGGTTTTTGACTTCAATTGTGAAAGTTGTTGACTTGGGTGTTTGCTTGAGTATGGACGGATGAGGAGAGGAGGGAAGTGAGAAGAGGGGGGAAATGAGAAGAGGGGGAATCTAGATCTTGGAAAATAGGATTAGACTGTGTGAGAAAGTTCAAATTGAGGTGTTAGGTGTGTAAAAGAGGTCTTGCACGTGGTACCTTTGAATGACCGAAACGGTAATCCGGTGAGAGAAGTGGTGCGGATGAAGGTCCAGAATCCAGTTGGTTCCGTGCGGAGATAAGCGACCGCTAATGGAAATCCCCACAAATCGCAAGGTTTGCCAAACACCGGATTGGACTAACCTCTAGAGAGCAATCCTTCTGTCGGATTTGGGTGTTTTGGATCCGTCATTGTAGTAGGAGAGTTTGGAACAGATCTAAGTAACCAACTTTCCGAATAGGCCATCCGAAAAGTTGTGAGGACATTCTCTTATCAATCCTACTGCAGTCCTATATCATTTCGTGGATGTTTGTGTTTTTTTTAGAGAGGAGAGAGAGTGTAAGAAAGACAAGTGGTGAGTCCATACCCGTTTATGCAACCAAAGGCGAACCCTCTAAGGCTGAAACAGAGGGACTGAAAACCAGTTTAGGAAAAAAAGATGTAATCGAAAACTGGACGAGACTGGATCCGGATTGGATTCCAGACAGCGTTATCCACGTCACGTCATGTCCGGACATCTGACGTCAGCCCTTATGTCCATCAGGATGAAATCAACAACAAAATCGACGACGGAGGATGAAAAATTGTCAACGACGCGCTTGGAGGACAGACCAGACGAGACGCCTTGGACGGACGTGCCCAGTGGACGGTTTCTCTGGACGCTCTCGATTGCAAGGACGGACTACATGGACGGACTCTGTCGACGGTCCAGATGGACGCTCTGGATATCATGGCGGACGGTTTCAAATGGCTTGTCAAGACTGGCTGGAAGGACTTTAGAGACGGCCTCGTTCAACGGCCACTGTCGACAGCCACTTTCAACAATCGACAGTAGGATCCGATCTCATAACCGGTTTAAGATTTTTAGCATGTGTTAATTTTTGAAATTTTTGTTTTTGAATTTACACGAACCACATGGAAAAAACCCAGGAAAGTGAACGAATTTATTTGGGCTTTTCATTTTTCATGTTTCTATATTTTAATTGGCTTTTTATTTTTGTCCTTGCCATCTTTTTATTGGCTTTGCATTGTTTTTCATTCACACATTTTATTTGGCGTTGTATTTTCTTTGTGCTACAATGCCTCGCGCTATGCTATCTCTCAAAAAGCGTTGCAATTCTTCTCTAGATTGCAAGGCCTCCAAAAGAGCTACTACATCCTCATCGTATCAATCATGCAAGTGGGATATAATTGCCCTCAACATGGCAGGCTCATGGAATGTCATGTCCTCAATGTAGCGCAATTCCGTGTCATAATCCATTTGACCTTGGATTCCCACAGGGGTGCCCTGGGAGTCAAAAAGAACATTTTGTGGATAGAGTGCACGCACGAACACTTGATGGTCTCCATCCCAATGCCCACCAGCAAGTTGGGCAAGGTATACTCTCTGCCCATTGTCGGCGGCACCGATCACCCTCTTGATCACCTCTGACAAATCCGCGTCATTTGAAAATGGGATTTCGGCCAGGTTTTGATAGCGGAGGTGTAGATTGTCATGACCCCACTTCCACATCCACAATATTTCCTTACCCCAGTGCTTTCTATTGTCATCGCCTAGGAAATTTTCTTTGTGAAACTCGTAGTGGAGGGGCATGTGGCCTTCAAGCCCAAACATCTTGTACAGTCGCGGATGAAATGGAGCCATGCAAGAAACGCACCACTTTCTTGTGACCATGTGTGGAATGAGGCACTGAGGGTGGTACACTTGTATACATGTTCTAAGGGTCCATCCACCTTCTAGGCCAAACGGTTCTTGACACATGATGTAGATGCTTCCATTGTGAATAAAGCTCAAGACTTTTGGCCACAAAAGTGGGTGCTGGCCAACGTGACCCTCTTCCACGTACTTAAATCGTGCCGTATTGAATTGAAATTGTAGAGTTGGATCCACATTTCAATCAATGCTCACACTACCCCGAAGTGTTGGCAGATTGTCGTGAAACATTTCTTCCAATCGCGGCCACGATGTCAATCCAAAACAACGTTGACCTCCATCTCCAAACTCTGCAGCTATTCTTCTCACCTCACGCTGCATCTGCTCTACCTCGTTCATTGCGAGATTGGATGTCAATTTTATGTTGCTCATGGAGAGCAACATTTCTTCCTTCGCTGGATTGTGGAGCAACAACCTAGCATTCACAGCCCTCACATCCATCATCTGGCAGATTACGTCCACATGGACTTCGATGACGTTTTGACTTGCGCCTTGGCGTTAGCGCACTCCAACTCTGCATGCTCGACTCGTACGAGCAGGGCATCATGGATGACCCGGTAAATTTGAATCATTTCTTCGCCCTCTTGTGTTGTTGATTGGACGACCGCATTAGAACTCTTGCCACGGAATTGAGTTGGCCCAAATGGATTGCGAGACTACATCATGAAGGGGTTTGTGGTAGGCGGGTCTACTAGCCCGTACGTTGCCCTTTCCACAACTTCATCCAAGGGTGGAATGCCCTCTTCGCTCAACCGACTTGCACAAGCTAGCAAATCATTGTTACTTGCCAGAAGTTTGGCATTCTCCTCCGTGAAAGCCTTCACTTGTGCCATCTGGGCCTCCAGCTCTGCTCGATGCCGACACTCTATTTCCGCACGCTACTCCTGCATCGCGGCTAGCAACTCTCGTAGAAGCTGCAATTCAGAGTCCACGATTGCCACTCCACCCTGCAGGCCATCAAGTTCATTACGTGGCTGGTCTAACACGGGCTGGTCAAAATCCTCTGGACCACCCTCGCGCCTAACATCCGCAAGATCTAACAAATTTTGCCACTGCAATGCAGCCTGTATTGTAGCTGAATTCACCGCTGCAACCACTTGCGCCACAGCCCCTGTTGGCATGTTATGTCCTCATTGTCATCCAACGGCATTGTAGGATTTGGTGGAATGGAACGTTGTTGGTTGGGAAATATGCGTTTCAGGGCCATGTCGAGGTATGTATTCCAATCCATGTCCTTGCCCCAAAACACCTCCGCATATGCCATTTGGCACAATGAGAGGGTCCCATCCTTCTTTGAGAGCTCTCTCCACAGAAACAATGCCACCTCGGTCAAGCGCTTCTTGAATGCCGGGTGTTGGCAATACGAGATAAGTGCAATGCCGGATCTCACATGGACCTTGTGGCGCTCACGTGCCCAGTGGCGGTTAATGTGGGCCCAGTCGATGTACGTCCGACATGTGATCCGGGTCCACGGCTCCATTATTGCTTTCGACCCGGGCTTTGCCAAAATTGCCGCTTGATTGAAAGTTTCCCAATCAATGTCGGCCCTATTCCCATGTCGCTTCCTCGCTGGGGATACACCTTCGCATCTCGGCATCTCTTGATTATCTTCCATACCTGCACAAAGACACAACACGTTCTGTATGGAATAGATGGACTATGCTCTGCCTTCTGTTGTGTGGGGTCAACTGAAATGTGGCAAAGCARTAGCCAACTATTTTTGCTTCTTCCCGAACTGCAATGCAAGGTTTTTTCAAGCCAGGACAACACAGCTCAAGAGAGAAAGAAAGTGCAATGAGGAAAATTTTGAAACTTATACCTCCCAATTACCAGGGCTGATTACCATTACGAATTCCAATCTAATCACCGCCGTAATCACCCAGCTTGACGACTGGAGGCCGTCGATGGACACGGAGATCAACAGTCGATTTGTCTAGGTCGCTTCGACGGTGGTTTGGCAGGCTGTCTATAGGTCCGGCAGGCCGTCCGGAGAGGCCGTCGACAGGTCCAGAGCCGTTAGCAGGTTTGTAAAGCAGAAATGATAATTACTCTGCCATCCGCGACACGGAACGGCCTCGATTGGGCAACCCGGGGTGTTCCTGGACGGTTTGCCCTGGGTTGTCGACGGCCTAAATTTGTTCTGGACAGCCTGCATGATTGACAAACCGATGGGGTAAAGCAAAAATGATAATTACTCCGCCGTCCACAACATGGGACAGCCTCGATTGGACAACCCGGGGTGTTTCTAAACGGTCTGCCACGGGTCGTCGACAGGCTGAATTTGTTCTGGACGGACTGCCCCGGGTTGTCGATGGCCTGAATTTGTTCTGGACGTCTTGCCTCGGTCGTCGACGGGCTGAATTTGTTCTGGACGGCCAGACTAGGGTCCTGGCCGGCCCGGATTGGTTTTGGACGGCTTGTCCAATTTCTGGACGGTCTGCCCACGGTCGTCGAGAACCAGCTCGAGACGCCTTGATGGCACCGGGCAGGTCGTCCAAAGCAAAAGCGGGTAGAACGTCTAGAACAAATCCGGGCCGTCGATGTTCATGGGTAGGCCGTCCTAAACCTGTATGTTAACCCCTAAAGGACGGACCTATAACCACTGATTCAAAGCCTTGGTGCTCATTACTCAAATTGTTACCATTTTGGAAATAGATATGTGTGAAAAATTTTATGTTTATTTTTCAGAGACGATATTGCATGGATTCTCTACTTCACACCTAAATTAGAGTTTTTTGACGAAAATTGATTTTTATGAGAATTTTTGAAAAAAGTGAAGAAAAAATCCCATTAAATAGAAGAATTCTTCCAAAAATCTGAAAATTGCACCATGTGTGTACATTACAATGAAAAACATCATGGTGTAAACTCAATTTCCATGTCATTCTATAATTAGAATATAATTAGAATAAAATGAACATTGAAATTACATCCAAAGTTCAAACTGCAATAAAATATTCAATATTAAGAATTTTTCCTAAATTCAAGGCTTGGAGTCGAAACTAGAGTAGATGGCCTTCATTTTGTTAGTTGCTCTCAAACTCAAAAGATATCAATTAGTGGCCTTGAACCATTTAACCCCTAAATGACCTTGAGGACTAAATGTATCTTTGACCATTTTTCTAAGTTAAACAAAAACCTTACCAAATCACTATTTTTAGTAGTTTATATTTTTCAAAAATTCTTTTGAAGTTTAGCTTTAGCTTCAAAAATCGAAAAAAAAAATGGGAATGATAAAATGGTTGAAGGCCACTAATTTCACTTTCCATAATAATGTAAACCAAAAAGAAATGGAGATGTTCACATGGTTCAAGGCCACTAACTTCACGTTCCACAGTAATGTGAACCAGAAAAAAATGAGAATGATAAAATGGTTGAAGGCCACTAATTTAATGTTCCATAATAATGTAAAGAGCAAAAATAAATGGGAATGATAAAATGGTTGAAGGCCACTAATGTAATGTTCCGTAATAATGTGAACCAAAAAAAAATGGGAATGAAAAAATGGTTCAAGGCCACTAACTTCACGTTCCATAATAATGTGAACCAAAAATAAATGGGAATGTTTAAATGGTTCAAGGCCACTACTTTCGCGTTCCATAATAACGTAAAGAGCTATAAAATGGATATTTAGACAAGTAATGTTAAAAAGTTAAAATGGTTCAAAATGGGAATAACGTAAATGCCCCGTTTCAGAACCCTGAAATTTTAATCCCTCAAGGCTTCAATCCTCAACCCTCAACCCTCAACCCTATCCCTTCAACAACCTTACACTCTCTAACTTCCTTGGAATTTTATACTTTAAAGAGCACCAAATTAAAATGAAGTATCACCACTTTGGCACTTTCTGTGGAATTAAAAAACAAGACGGTGCTTCATAACTTTAGATGAGCCAGACTGGCAAACACTATAAATGAATACCAGGCGAACGAGGCTAACTATTAAGTCCAGGAACAACCTCGTTGGCAACTTCCTCGACAAGTTGGGATGTCCTGATGCCCTAACAGTTCCTTCAACGGTCCAATCGACGGCTTCACCGACGGCCTCTCAGACGCTCAACGGCCTCGAAGTTCCCCGACGGTCCCCTGTCCACGTTCCCAGGACGGGCTGCGCGACCCATCGACGGCCTCGGAGTCCCCGGCGGTCTCGTTGAGGAATCGGGCGTCCCCTAGACTACTCGGGTCGTCGACGGCCCGAGCGTCCCCTCGACGGCCTTCGAGTCCCTGACGGACCGATCGCCGTCTCAGGCGTCCTCTCGACAGCCTCCGAGTCCCCAACGAACCGATTGCCGTCTTGGGTGTCCCCTCGACGGCCTCTGAGTCCCCGACGGACCAATCGCCATCTTGGGCGTTCCTTTGACGGCCTCGGAGTCCCCGACCGTCCTGTCGACGGCTCAGGCGACCCCTCGACGACCTGTCAGGTGCTATATATGTTTAGATGCGTGGATTAGTTTTGCACGTGTCTCTCTTGCTCTGACGGTGCTCTCTTGCCCTGGATTGGTTTCAGTCCTTGCTTGGGAGCGCGGGTGCTTGCGAGGAGGCTGGGCTGAGGAAGGGGGGGGAGTTCTCACATCTGTGATCACAAAACCCTAATTCCTTCCTTGGTTTGTTTATCGCTCTTATTTTTTCAATGGATGTCCGTGGTACTCCGAAGCGGAAGGTTGATGCTTGGTTCAACGACGTGGGAGACCCTACCGGTGAACCGTCTGTAGAATCGACGGAATGCGTATCGGAGGCAGTGGCTGCAGAAGGGGTCGGCGGTGTAGAGGCGGGAGAGTCTTCTGGGGCCAAGAAAAAAAAGATCAGGAGGAGGCACAAAGCTGCAAATCCCGAGAAATGGTCAAGTAAGGCTGCGACAAAAAATTGCATGAAGTGGCATTGGAGTTTATGGAGCAATATTYGATCTCCCAACTCAATACAACTTACATCGCAAAGGAGGTGCAAGGGGTGGAGACAATAAAAAACAAATTCCACCACATGTTTTGGACGGCAATGAGCGGGGACGAGTGGCTGGAAGAACGCACGAAGGAAGATTTCGATCGTTGACTTGAGAATCAAGTGCAAACCTGTGTCTTCAACCTCGCCCAAGTTGCCAAATCCATAAAAGGTTTTAAAAAGAGTATGGGGCCCCGTTCAAGTGCAATGCACTTGTTGCATAAGAAGGTCAGTTGGTGGCACAACTCAGTACGAAGGTTGTTGTCAAGCAATATCCGAGTAGCCCCGTGGTTTCAACAAAGCTAAAATTTGGCTTTAGGTCATGGGGCATCAGGAGGAGTGGTTTTCCTTGAAAGAGGAGTGGTGGTGGTTCCTTTGACGGGCCTCAGTCTTAAAAGGGGGAACGGGAGGGTGCGTAAAGTGTGCTTCCAAAACTTGCGGCACATTCCTGAGACGATGGAATTGGCGGGTAAGACGGCCCTGCTTGTGGATAATTTGCAGAAGTCTCGGGAGAAGTTGTCCATCGAGGCTTTGGTTTGTCCATGTACTCATGCAGGGGTCATAAAGTTTTTTGCTGTAAATGACATGACCATGGAATGTTATTCTCAATGGTAGACTGGACGAACATTGGGAGACATGTTCACCTTGGATCAGCGAAACCAAGATCGAGAGGAAATTGGAGAATTGGCCTACAATGCAATCCCACAAACGATGCAACAAGCCAAACAACTCATGGCTTATCGTCGCAATCGCACGGAGCTTGCGTGGGCGTTAATTTGCATCGTGGATGCAGTGCAACAATCTTCGGTCCTTCATAACGACATTACGCCGGCAAACGTGATGCTTCACTTTCCAAAGGAGGATGGACGAACCGTGTGGATTGGGCTGTGCGATTGGGGAATGGCTAGTGGGATAAACGGGGAAACCCAGTCATTGTACCAATTTAAGGGTTCAAGTGAGATGCAAAGTGCACGGGCGAAACGTTGGTGGGTGGCACCCGAATTGATGCACGTGATTGGAGAGCCTTGCACTACGACCTCTATTACTCGTGTAGTTAGGCCACCGCGTGTTAGTATACTCACGGATGGATACGCCGTTGGGAAACTCACCAAGAGGATATGGAAGAAAGATCGCGTGAATATGGAAATGTTTCCCGACAACACAGCAGTTGCTTTTTTTGGGTTTACACTGGTCGACCTATGCATATCGGACCCACTACAACGACGATCGGTTACTTCCGTCGTGAACAAACTTAGTGGAGCCCCTTTGTTTTGGACACCACCTGTGAATTGCTATCGCGAGGCCCGCAAGGAGCAAGCACTTCTACAACAACAAGCTGGAAATGAAGATTAAATATGAGTAGAATTTTTACAATGTCAGTGTAGACGTAGRGCCATAGTATGATAGKACYTAGCACTTGCTTTTACTAAYTACAATAGTATAGTCYCGGCATTTAGCTTCAATGCATTTTGAACTAATTTCTTTTTGATATAAATAGATGCAAATCTTTTTGCTCCATTTGAGTATAATTCCAATGAGTGAATTTGTCGTATATGGTCTTGGCTAAAACTTGTACCTTCCAATCCAAATACACCAATGATTGATACGATTTGAATTGCAAAATTTGCTGTCGAACCCTAAATCCAATCCTACAAAAGGGGGTGCCCCGGTTTTCCATTCAAGAAGTATCACGCCATGTTGTCTTAGTAATTTAGTATTTCCAATGATAATTTAAAGTGAAGGCAGCATGGGTAGTAACATAGTAATGATAGTATATATATATTTCATGCCGAATTTGGCATGCAAGGTATAGAGCCTTACATACCATTACATGCGAAAACGTGAAGATTTTTTTCCTAGGTACGCTCAATGTCTTCGATTTCTCCCGTTGCGAAGCACTGTTCTTGCATTAGCCTCTTTTATAGTTGCTTCTTGGTCACGAGGTCCAAGCGGAGGACATCCGCAAGGCCCTCAATAATCACTATCTCCTGCAACCTCACCATCTTTAGCTATACTAGGACCAATGGAGTCATCACCATGGTTGGGTGCTGCGCTACCACTTTTGCTGGATGCCCCTTTCCCAGCAATAGAATGAATTGTGCGATGTGCTCGCCCCCCTACTGCATCTTCTATGCCATCTGTAGTAGGCTTTGTTGCAGCTTTGCGCCCAAATGGTTGGATTGGCGGAAATGGCGGTTCTTCACTTCTTCACCTTGTATGCGGTCTTGTATTTCTACAGTCATTGCTAGCGCCTTGTTTGCGTGGACGTGTCCACCGATTGCGCGGACGTGGAGCCGGTTGGACAGGGCCATCAAGGCTCACCGCTGTCGACGATGCATTCCTTCGCCCTGACATATTTAATGTTGGACCAAGAGAGGCCAATCGGTCCTCGACGGATGGAGTTGCTTGGTTGGGGCGGGCTCTAGAAGACGAGGGCTGTGACGGATTTTGGGTCGATAAGTCATCCAAAACGGGCGATTGTCGACAACAGCTGCCCGTGCTGTTACGCCGTGGGCGAACCTCCACCGCCATCCCCAAAGGGGGGCCTTCTCCGCGAGTGTTATTCACAAGCAACACTTGTGTTGCAACCACCACATCCGGTTGTTGTCTTTGTTTTGAACTAACATGTTCCTCTCTTATGGTAGCCACTTCTTCATCGATTGGGCCCCGCACCAATATTGAAGGTGTTGCTACAACCCCTTCGTTTTGATTTCCACCCCCTGACGAACCATTTGTTGTATTTGGCACCCTTTGTGGACTTCCTTCGTCTCCCCCGTGGTCAATTCCATCTTCATCTTCCTTGTTGTTTGTTCCATCTTCATCTCCCTCGTGGCCATTTCCATCTTCATGGCCCCCGTGGTCATTTCCATCATTATCTACACCATCAAAATCAAATACGGACTTGTCAATTAGAGGAGCCCTTTCTTGCCTTTGATCCAATGGAGGAAACGGTGGATGGTCATTGCCATCGAAACTGTTGTCCGAGTCATCATGGTTAGCACCTGGTAGAATTGAACCGCGGTCCAAACCATCTGAGTGATCTGACTCGTCCGTCATGGAATCTTCTGACAACATGTTCTCGGTATACCACCTTGCTGGATCAGCTGSACCTCTTTCTCGAAGGGTCCGGAAATTGGTATAAATGTAAACCAATTCCTCAGCGTGCTCAGTGGCCAATCTATTCCAAGACTTACTGTGGACAAACGAATACATGCTCCAATTGCGCTTGCACGATGACGAGGAACATACTTATGCAAGGATCTTTTTTGCAATGGGCGAAAGCGTATGAGCACTGGCCCTGAGAAGATCCCACCATTCATGCGGCTCTAGATTTAAAGTATTTACATCCGCAAGCCCAGCAAAAATGCCACGGCGGTCTCGAAATGCTTGGTACTTAAACAAAGCGTCGGCGAATGGAAACCCTCCATTTGTCAATTTGCAAAGTATCCTTAGGACGGCCTTTCTTGAGTCGTTATCGTCCGTTAGCGCAACTTCTTCAAGCACAAACGGATTGAGTAGAGCACCTGCGTAATGCAAATCGGTCTTTATCATATCCCATCGCTTGTAAAATGCTTCTTCAGCGTGTTTCGCATACTTTACTTGCAATAAAAAGGGACGACGCCTCAAAGCCAAAACATGTTTTTTCACCTTCTTCATGACCATCCACGCTCTGCCCATGGTTGGCTGCTTTCCATCAAACTCTCGAAGAGCGACTAACATGGGCCCTACCATGTGTACAAAGTTTGCACATCTCCTCCAAAACTCATCATCTCGAACCCTACGTCAAACGGCATTTGACTTACTTTTTGCTCTATTATCCGGCAAATTCCTCCTGAACTCGATCCAATCCTGATTGTGGACTGTCAATTCCACGGCTTCCTTCACCATGACCAGCCGCTCAGTCATGAGAAACATGGTTGCAAAACGTGTCTCAACGGGCATCTTCAATATGAGAGTTGGAGACAGCCTTCGGAAAATGGCGAGTGGTATGAGATGCTTGCAAATGAATTTCACAATCATTCTTGCTTTCTTCACCATACTTTTTACCCAAACTTGCTTCCCCCAATCTTCAAGGTCAAGTGCATGCGCAGAACAACCTTGCCAATATATGTGCGGGAAGTCTTCAATCAACAAAGTACTCGCTAAATGCATGGTTCCTACATTGTCCATGCACACTTGCACCACATTCTGTCCCCCCACTGCTTCAATGTAATTCTTCACACGACTAGCCACATAAACACCGTCTTTGTGTTCACCTGTCATGTCGATCGATTCCAAAAATATTTCTTCGCTTGTGCATGCCAACATGACATTCATCAACGGCCGATGCGTGGCGTTGTCCCATCCATTGGAGCATATGGTCACACCGTACTTGTGGATTGGACCCCTCGTCTTCTCAGATATCAATGCAGCCACTTCATCTTTTGTTGATGTCATGAGCTTTGTGCGTATGGCATGGTAAACTGGGGATTTGTATTGAACTCTAGACTCGGATGTTGATTTCACTGCATCCACAAAAGCGGGGTGCCTCACCACATTGAATGGTATATTTGCCTCATAGAAAAATTTAGCCTATTTCTTGTCTAGTCTTTGCTTATTGGATGTGTCCATCCCTTCTTGTACGGATAATTGCCTCATTGGTTGACTTTGGTTCAAAGAAGGGCCAAGCGCCTCTGATGATCGAACTTGGGAACTGTACCCTATAGTATTCCCTCCGCCTTCACTAACTGAGGCTGAAGCAGTGGGCGATTGTTGACCATGTACCACCCCTGCTGGAACCATTGACGGCGATGTCACTTCCACATCACGTTCTTCTTAATCCACGTCGACCGTAGGAACATTTCCCCCGCAATTCCTAAACATAGCTTTCACAGCTAGGCTGGCTTTGTTGCACCTTCTCACTCCAGCGAGGCTATCATCTGGTCTATAACCCAAATGGAAAAGCAAGCGATCCCGTCGGTAACTAATCTTTATCTGGCAAAACTTGCACTGATCCTTATTATCCGGTAGTAGCGTGTACCAGGGTTCCCATTGCGTCCTCCCCCCTCCCATTGTTTTGGCTGGTTCTATTTAACTGGAAGCTTCACAAAAAAACAAGTTAGTATTATATTTGGACGTGATGTGAAAAATAACACTTTTTGGTTTCACAACAAGTGCTCCTCCTACACACACTCTTCTTGGACTTCACTCTAGTGCAATGTTTGTATGTCAACTTGGTCATAAGAGCAAATATCAACAAGGAAAAGTGATCCTAAAATTAGACGGCAGCCCCTATATATTGTATACAGGCCGTCCCCTGGACGGCTTGTCCGTTGGCGCACCGCAAACACGTCCGGACGGGGGGCCGTCCAGGCGACCTCCACGTCTAGGCGACGTCCCGTCGATGGCCAGCCGTCCGGGCGACGTCTAGGCCGTCTAGACCGTCTAGGCTGTCCAGCCGCCGTCTAGGTCGTCTAGGAGACGTCCACGCCGTCCAAGCAACGTGGATAGTCCGCGGACTCAGTGGCCGTCCATAAGACGGTCAGTCGCATGCGCGCTGTCGACAGCCCGCGGACCAGGGTTGTTCGCCCTGACAACTCGACAACTCGACAAACACGAGACGTTTGACGTCAAGTAGACCTCTTCGTCCGTCTAATAGAGTTAATGTCGAGTTGATTGCCCCGTAAAAATTTGGACCCTGCCCGTTCGCCACGCTTCTGCTAGTTGGCAACCACATGGCAAAAACCAAGGCGCATTCGAATGTGGGCGACCTCGAATACAGGGCGACTGCGGGCAGGAGGAAGTGCAATAGGAGCGACCCTTCACCACCCGCACTCACCCTTTCACCATCCAAAGTTGCCCTTACCCGTAGTCGCCTTTTTTGGACTCGCGGTCGCCCTACCTGCAATTGCCTTTTTTGGGCTTTCCACATCGGATGAAAATATCTGCCCGTTGGGCAGAAAATTTTCAAAATTTGGGCAACCGCGGGTGCGGGCGCCTTTGAATTTGTTGCGAATGTTTGACACTCAATATACTTGACATGCTTTGTTAGACAGACAACTCGACACCGTAACCCGAAAACCCGTTCGACAGAACAACCCTGCCGCGGACGCACTGCTCGTCTACAAGACGGTCGGGCCATCCAGCCGACGGAATGGCCTTCCGCGCGCTGTCAATGGACTTCATCCACGATGTCAGCATTCGGGACGGTCTCCAACGTGTCATGACAGATGCGTCATGACATCCGGACGAGAAAAGCCAATGTCACGTCCGGATTGAATTCCCTGATTCCAGATAGACACAAATCTGGAAAAGAGTGAAAAGTGGGACAAAAAGGGGAAAAGGAGTTAATCCGGATAATTCGAGCTTGCAACAACATATTAGGATCTCTTGGGACAATATTCCTTGTCATCTTACAACATTTGGGTGTTGTTAGGATACTGACACCTAGATTGCACGTACGACAACTTTCCTTGGATGTTGCTATGACTTTGGCATTGACATACAACAAACCGGCTATGCTGGAGGGTTGCAATTTGTTTCAAGATATGTTATGAACAAAAGAATAGCTACTCCAATTCCTTTCACATGCTGATGATGACACTGATTGGGCCGATATCCTCTTTGCAATTGGAGCAATGAGATTCCCACATGCTCCCTCAAAATCCCACCAAGCATGGGCTGACAATTTAGAGGCACTTGGCTCCAACATGTTGTTGAACGGTTGTTTTCTAAGTCGGAATGCTACAAACTCCTTCACCACTTGCGGACATGTTTTTGGGGTACATATTTTCATTAGAACCCGCTTGCATGCATATTTCGCCTCCAGATTGCAGGCTAACTCTTTATCCTTAAGAAGATAGGGATTCAAAAGAGCTTTTGCATAATGTAGATCCATGTTGATCATTTTTCCGTTGTGCGTGATATGCCTTTTTTACTGAAATGGCTAGGTGTATGCATTGCTAGACAGGTCATTTTTGTAAACCAAGGATGTTTTATTTTTATAGTCCTCATAATAAGTAGCACCTTCCCCATACATAGCTTTTTAGCATCCATATCATGTAGATGATGTACAGGGTTGTTCCGTCAAACGCGTTTCCCAGTTTGGGTGTCGAGTTGTCTGTCTGACGTTGCATGTTGTATATGACGAGTGTCGCATATGCTTGACAAATTCAAGGGTGCCCACACCCGCGGTCGCCCAACTATTGAAAATTTTCTGCCCGACGGGCAGATATTTTGATCCGACGTGGAAAGCCCAAACCACGTCAGCATAGGCGACTGCGGGTTAGGGGAACGCGACTGCGGGTTAGGGGAATGCGACTGCGGGTCCTGAACAATGGGCGACTGCGGGTCCAAAACACTAGGCAACTGCGAGTTCAAAACAATAGGCGACCGTGGGTCCATAACACTAGGCGAGTGCGGGTCCATATGACTGAGTGACTGCAGGTTTAGTGGTCAACCGCGGATTTAGGCGCAACCACGATTTGGAAATGAAGAGAGCTGTGGTTCACCTCGGTCAGAATTTGAGCATGCAGCTCCAAATGGGGATATTTTTCATATTTCTAATTTACTTACAATTTTGTTTCCTTCATTTGACAGTGGGCTTTACATTCTCCCAAGCCTTCAATGTCTTACTTCATTTGCTTCATATTGGATGGTTATTACTAGCAAGTTGTATTGTTCAATTTTTATACAATATATTTTTTGAAAGTTGCATTTCCATGTCTCTACTCCAACCCCAAAACAAAGGACAATATCATAGTCAAAGATTTACGATTAATACCAATAGAAATAAATATGACAATAGAAATAAGATTGAAGTAGGAATGTCGTGATTCTTGGTTGGAGTGTGCCTGTGTATATATGCGGTGCTCAGTTTTAGCTTAGCGTGAGATTTGAGAGGTAGCTTGTTTTGTGAAAAGATGCACAACATTTAATAGCAAATGTCAAGAAGAAGTTTCCGTATGTGGAACTGAGAATATATCTAGGGCAAACAGCCTTGATAGGTGATCAATGAGTGCCTAAAAATAATAGCGATAGAAAGAGGAAGGGGGCCTATCTTGCGGGCTGTCAGACTATAGTGGGGCTTGGTCGAGTAGCTTGCAACCAGAGTGGTGATGTTGTCGGAGCGCTCAGTTAGAGAAATAGCTTCTTCCATCACTGTCAAGAACTTGGTGTGTTGGTAGATTTTTAGCATACGGGTTCCGAATTAGGAGAGATTTCTCATGGATTAGTTGGTTTCGTCGTTCTTTAGCGTTTATTTGATTTGAGGTTCAAATGGTGGGGACTTCTGTTTTTCAATGGGGGGACAGGGTGCCTAGGTCTCTTTCTAGCTATGAGTTCATGTTTTTCAAAGGTGTTTGGTATATTCTGCACGACTGCGTTTTTGTGAGATCGGGATTGTCAGAGCCAAGTCTTGGCAAGCTCATGAGGTTGTACGATGAGCATGGTGTTAAGAAGGTGCGCATTCGGTGGTTTATCCGGTTTGAGGAGCTTCCACTTTATGTGAGGAGAGTCACTCCTCCAGGTAAGGTCGGGAAGGAAGTGTTTATAGCGCAAGGGAACATCAAAGGAGTTGAGAATGAGAATGTGGTGGAAGTTTTGCTCGGAAAGGCAACTGTGCTCTGCACTGCTAAGTGTTGAAATAATCCTGTGCTATTAGAGCTTCATGTGAAAAACGCTCATCATGTTTTCAATTGAGTTTACAATGCCTATGAAAAGAAATTTCTCAAGATGGATAAAATCGAGAAATCTCTCAGTGAGACACAAACTTCAACCCTGCTGATAGAACAATGCGGGCTCTTGATGTGACTTATTTAGTAATTAGGATGTCTGTTTGGGAATACTTTGTTTCTAGATTGCTACTTATGGAGATTTTTAATTCTTAAGCAGCACAAAAAATTTTCAACAAACCGGAGTGGCTTGAAGCAGCTCAGAATGTGCCACAGGATGATTGTAAATCCCCAACTTCTGTGAGGAATTTCGACATGGCTGCAAAACAGCTGCCTTCGGTACAGAAAGCTTCTTTGAAGTTGAAAGTCAAGAAACCTTCTATGGAACCTCTGCAACCTCTGCAACCTCTGCAACCTCCGCTAGCTGTGAAAAGACCTTCTACCAAACTTAATCAACTTCCGCTAGCCGTGAAGACACCGTCAATGGAATCTGCTAAGAATTAGTTCAAGTCAACTCAACAAGTACCTAAGCATGCGGTTGTAGTTTTGTGGCCAGACGTACAAAGTCAGGATGAGATAGTGGTTTTGGATTAAGTTGTCAAAATAGTGTTCAAAATTCCTATAACACACTATTGTACCAACAGTATATAGTGCGGGTCTGATCATGGTCATTAATGTTTTTCACACTAGAGGTAGTCAATGTTGAGGAATACGCAATAGACTCAACGTTTTGGTTCCTCAACTGTTTTAGAAGGCGCTTCTGGGAGGTTGAACCCAAATCTGTAAACCCTTTGTACATAAAATTTTTTTGCGGGAATTTTGCTACGTCTTAGTGACATGATTGCACTACGTACTTCCATCAATTATTTGACAAGAGGTCTTCACTACGAAGTTTCTGTCGCAAATTTTTTCAGAGGTTGCATCTACATCCTTACTTGTTGGATGCCATCATCAGAGCCTTCAATGTCTAAATGCAACTGTTGTGGATTTGGGACTGATTTCATTCAATCAGGGTGGCTAGTATAGATTATTGTAACTCGTACATATCATGTACTATCACTACGGATGTTCCAAGTTTACAAGTGCCATATCAGCTCCAAGGCTATTTGGCTATAAACTTTCAGCCACAAATCTTCTCTAAGAAAACATTATGATGAATATGAAGAGTATGACTTAACTACATCTTCAACTACATCCAATACAATTAGAGTGTGAATGTGTCATCACTGGGCACTTCATCGGCCTCGGGGTCCGTTTCTTCTTTTGATTCCTAGTCGCTAGTATTGCCACCATATCTCTCATCGTCACCGCCGTCCTCTCTTGGTGGTATTGCTGGATGAAGCAGCTCATGTTATATCTTTGGATTCAAATTTCGCACTTTTGTGTCCACGTTGCTGCTCATACCTCTTGTTTGCACCAATCGTTTAGTCACCCTCAATGTATCCAACGCAAATTTTGGGCAGTCCAACACAGTTTTCTTCTAGTGTGTGTATTGGTGCTTCTTGCTTATTAGTTTCTTCAGTAATAGAAGCAGTGCTATAAAGATTCATTCCCTCGTTGGATCCCAGACATGCAGCTACTAGAGGTGTCACATTGTTCGTTGTTGCAGGCATTACAATGTCTACACCTTCATTGCTATCATTAGGAGTGTGGGCTTTCACTGGCACCGAATCCATTGGTAGAGGTGCTTTAGAGTCCCAAGGAAAGTTAGGAGGGCTTTTTGGCCTACGTTTGGATTCTAGCTCGGAATAATTGTTCACCTCCATCTCGGCTGAGTACGTATTTCCGCAGTTCCGTCGTGCCATAGTAGTGTCTTGTCTTTGTATCATTTCTGCCCACTTATTGCCGTGTAGGCGTTCATTTACCTACCTGCAATTCTCGGCCAAATGGTGTATTGATCCCACAATGTCTTTTCACGATCTTGAAGTCAATGGTTCTTCTTTCTCTTCCTCTGTGTCTCCGTTCTTCAAGTACTTTTCATAGAACTCCGCTAGATTGTGTCCACATTTTTCTGTGCTAGAGTTTGCAGTTGCTATAGATATACACCAATGACTCCGCCTTTAACGCAATCAGGCGGTTTTGCACTTTATCGTGCAAGAACAAGTACATGCTCTAATTTCTTTCACATGATGATGCTGAGCATGTCAAGGATAAAACTCTCATTGCAATTTTGGGGAGAACGTTGGCACCCACAAGACTCTACCATTGATGAGGCTTCAAAATACCTTGCTTGACATCTGGAGCCTCTTCTAGGGGGTTGAAGGGGCCCATCTTCTCTTGAAATTTTGTCAACTCCGTCATTGCTTCGATTGCCGACAATCCCAATGACTCGCTCATTTTTTGTATGACACGGTTCAAATCTTGCCTAGCCTTGGCGTCATTACGAAGGGATGTTATGTTGATCAAAAAAGGGTTTAGAAGTGCCCCTGCATAGTGCAGGTCTGTGCTCATCAATGTCCAACGAGCCTCAAACCGTTTCTTGAACTTAGCCACGAGGGCAGCGTCCAGAAGAAAAGGAGGCTCATATACGTGCTCTTGAAGGGTCTTCATAACCATCCAAGCATTGGGCATGGCTGGGTTTTTTCCCATCAAACAAGCAAAGAGCCTTAACAACGGGCTCCACTATGAATAAAAAAGTGTCACACTCCTTCCAAAAAAATTCCGAATGAATGTCTATCCACGCAGCCTGGGCTTGATATTTCAATGTAATTCCGTTTTTCCGTTCAAACAAACTACTCTCGAACACCATGTATTCCAGCTCATATATCAATCGAACCAATGCTCGTTTGCAAGCCACCAAACGGTCTATCACGAGGTAGTTCACTGCGAAACGAGTTTTGGAAGGCATCCGCGATGCTTTTTTTGGTGAAAACTTCCAAAAGACAGCTAGAGTATAATGGTATTGCTTAATGTACTTCACAATCGCTTCACACCTAGTCACGATACTTTTCAACCGAGAACTTTTTTCCTAGTCTTCCATAAGCAAGTTCATTACGTGAGCTGCACATCCGTGCAAAGACATGTGAGGATACTTATCATTAACGACTTCAACGTCCCCGTCATCACAGCTGCATTGTCCGTACATAGTTGGACAATATTTTGAGGTCCAACTTCCTCTATGTAGTTTTCAAGAATTTTGGTCGTATATGCAATGTTCTTTTCTTCCCCGGTGGTGTCCACCGATCCTAGAAAAACGTCATTCGTAGGGCACGTCAACACTACATTCAATAGCGGACGACTATTTGTATCTGTCCACCCATCTGAATAAAAAATTGCTCCATAAGTCCCAGTAGCGCGTTTTATACGCTCAACAATTATTTTAGAAACCTCCTCTTTTTTTGGCTCTATCAGTTTCGTGCGCAATGCGTAATATGAAGGTGGATGGTATCGTAACCAGATGTTGCCGTTTTTTTTACAACGTTCACAAACGCACGGTAACGCACAACGTTGAATGCAATGTTCGCCTTATAAAAAAAGGAAGACCACATCTTATCCAACTTCTGTCTCATCACAACTTATAAGGCCTCGTACATGCTCATTTGTTAAGACGTGCTAGAAGTTGTTTTCCTTCTCTCCACCGTCATTGGAGTTGAATCCACTAAAACTGGAGTAGCGTGTTGTGCATCATTTGCACTGCAAGACACTTCTACTTCCTCCAAACATGCGGCCAAGGGCGATTGAACCACCGCCTCTTCTCTGCCATCCTATCCTTGAACCTCCCCTTGCATCTCTTCAAAGATCATTTCTTTTGGAACCAGCCCCTCGCAATTCCAAATTTCTGCAAACCGCAAACGGCATTTTCTTACACTTCTCCGCTATGGTCTTGGTGCCGCAACCAAAGTTAAAGAATGCCCTCTTCCGCACAAAAACGAAGGTCCATCCACAAAAAACACATTTCCGTGTATTCCCTGCGAATTGGGATCCACTTTGTAGCTTCAACCATGGATTCCACTCTCTTATGGCTCTTCAAGTGTCGTTCGAGGTTGTCTTGCTTTTGGCTGCGCAGCTTGCCATGTTCTTGATTGCCGATGACCTCATAAAACAATTTACGGGTGTAGATGATCAAAGTGGATATCTAGAAAAAAAAACAATCGCTAAGCCACCTCTTTCAAGTGGACAAGGGACCCACTCCAAAAAAGGGTGTTGCCCTTCGCAGACACAAGCGCACGCACAAAGCTTCTTTCAAAGATTCAAGTCATGAGGTCATCAACGGAGGAAGGTAACAAAGAAAGACCTACCTCCAAATTTATACCCACGGTTTTCATTGCGACCTCATAGGCGACCACTGGTACAAGGTCAAGTCGAGAATGCGTCGAGGCGACTGCGGGCCTGCCACCACAGACGACAGTGCCGGGTGGGGTTGGGTACAGCATGGGGCGACTGCGGGTCGTACAGGGGCGACTACAAATAACGTTTAGGCGACTGCAGGTGTGGATTGGGGCGACTGCGGGTCCTGGCAATGCAGGATTGGCGACTACGAGTCCTCTGGGCGACTGCAAGTATCGTAGTCAGGTGACCTACGGAGGCGACTGCAGGTTGTACCTGGGTGACTGCGGGTATTGGACGGGTTTCAGGGTACCCCAACGGCGGCTTTAGGGCCCACTAGGCGACCGCGGGTCCAGGACAGGTGACTGCGGGTCGTCCACGGCGGATTAGGGGTCCTGTTGGACATTGAATTGGTAAACGGGTGGGTCTTGGGTGACTGCGGCTATGGAATGCGTAAGGCAGGAGGTCTTGAAATGGAGCAGGTCCCCCGTAGGAACATGCTCTAGAGGTACAATTTGCACTTTCAAATGTACAAGCAGTCTACATTTTAGGAGGTGGTCCATTTTAATGCCCATTGAAATGCACTTTTAAGGCCTTATTCATTATAATTGGACAATTGACAAATTTTGAGACTTTTGCCCTAAAGTTGAGACTGCAACCTTTTGGCAATGAAAGGTTTTTATACATAGTAATATTTTAAAGTCTCAAATTTCCAAATAGTCTCAAAATTGAATAGTTATGACTGTTTATCTTCGACTCGAGGATAAAATTGAGACTACCATTTGTCCAAATATAACGAATAAGGCCTTTTTTTTGCAACTTCAAAAATTCATAACTAATTGCACAAAGCTCCAAAAAAAATAAGACAACTTGGGTTAGATGCCAATTCCACTTGTCTTTTGAGGAAAATTTACTGAAAATTATTTGAAGTAGTTTCACCTTGCCAAAATTTAGCTTCAACCATTAGATGGGACATTCATGGACCTCCTACCTTAAAATAGAGTTTTTTCTTTGGGTTTATGCGACCAACAACAATAATTCATAACATTCATGGACAAACAGATTCAATTTAGCAAACAGCAATTTGAGCAATGCCGTGTCAAGGTTCTGTAAAAAAAGAAGGGTGAACCCTTTTTATATATACATGATTCTAAGATTACAAAGTCCTACACAAACTACAAGATATCTAAATCAGGCACCTTTTGTCATGCGCTCTACTTCCCATTTTCTTCTATCGGCTTTGATTTGTACTTTTGCCAATATCTCTTCCTCCTTAATGAGGGCAAAGGCTTTCTTATTCATCCTATATACAATCCAAAACTTCTTGAAGAATTTACTGAGATCCAAGCGTATCTTTTCATGGCTTATGGTCCCCTCCAACTTTTGTTCCAGTCTCTTCACAGAAGCTACCTTCTTCTTTAACTCCGCAACTTCTGATGCAGACGTTACATGTACCACTTCCATATGCGCCTCATTTGAATGAAGAAACCAATCAAGAGGGCCATCATCCTTTATTTCATTCAAGCAATTCAACTTTGCCTGTGCCTCCTCCACACTTTTCTTTTTTTGGTTGAGATTGAACTTTTATGTTCGGCACTTCTCGATGATCGTCTGAATTCGCTCGTTTATAAAACGGTTGGCATTTGAGCTTGATCCTCTATCTCTACTTTTATTGAATTTGAGGTAAAAAGCCTTAAGCTCCTCCATTTCTCTCTTTTAGGCAGACAAACAAATTTGTCCACTTTCAATAATTTCTTGGAGGATGACAACATCATCAACTTGGACGTCCTCAGTTGTCCAATTTTGGAGGCTCTGGACCTCCTTTTCTGCCAATTAAGCTAGAAGCATCTTCAACTCGGCTTTATAAAATTTCTTTTCTAGTTGAGATGTACTTTGCGGACATACCACTTTGTGTCCTTCTTCCACTCCTAAAAGGTCATCCGAGGGCTTAGGCAAAATCATCAATAGTGGAGCAACCTCCTTCTCTGTCTCAATTTCACCATCTAGCTTGTCCTCTGCTAGTTCTTGCAAGCGGGCCTGTACGTGCCGCATCACCTCATTTTCTTTGGGATAACGGGCCTTGAGTGGTTCCATGGATACAAGGGGTTCCACATACATTGGCATGGCCCCTTCTATGTTTCCATGTCCATATACCACCAATGGTAAATCTTCTTCCATTGGAATATCTTCCAGCACGACTTTCTTTTCCAGGATCATTTCCTCGTCCGAGTCTTCTGACAAAGATGACGGTGACCACATGTAATCTTGATCCGCCCATCCTTTGACAATGTTCTTCTTCGGCTCGAGCTCGTCCAGTGGGTTATTTCCTTGACCCGCCGCTAGAATAGCCATTTCCGTTGGAACGATGGTTTTCTTGGAAGTCTTGAAGGTCTTCCAATCCACGGTTCTCCCCAACTTCAGCTTGGCATACACCATTTGGCATATGCCCAATGAAACTTTGCTCCGTGGTACTTTTTGCGTTCCATATAAAGCACGATGCAATTCAATGCATCACTGGACGAATGCATCATCTCGACAATAATGAAGATTGGCATTGTTGTTCTTCAAATTTATCTTGTGTCGATGGTGAGGAAATAACTTGTCTATATGGCACCATCCCACAAATGCCTTGCAATCGTCAAGGTTAAAACGGAGTCCACACTCCGCCAGCCTCAGAATGCATGTGCACCTGTGTCCAAAAGAATGGGTCGGTTCCTGCACTGACGATCACCTTTCTTCGATCTTTGTCTTCTTCCTTTGCGGCTCCATTGTGTACAAGTATGTGTTCACAAATATTAGTTCTGCAGGCAATGGATAGGGGCACTGAAAAACACCTGTAAGAGTTTGATATCAAAAATTTCACTTATCAAGCACGCATTCAGACACTTGGAGGTGGATGAAAGACGAAGCGCGGCGTTGGAAGTGGTGTGCTAGAGTTACAGGCCTCGCTTTAAATACTCGAGGTTGCCTCGAGCGCGTGCGCAAAGGGGCGCTTGCAGGTCCAAGGCAACTGCGGGTGCTAGTCCAGGGAGTTTGGATGCAAGACCATTACTTGGCGCACGTGCAAAGGGGGTGCCAACGTGGAAGTTGAGCAAAGCTGTTCGTTTTCTAGAACTGAGAAATCCCAAAAAAGTTGCGTGCTGGGAAGGCGACAGCAAGTATAGGATGACCGCGGGTCCAAAGCACTTGCGGGTCTAGCGTTTGAATTCACTTTTCAGGATTTTGAAGTTACCACGAGCAACCGCGGATCCAGGGCGACTACGAGTCCAGCAATCCCATTGGTTCTGAACTCGTGGGCATGGCTTTTATTAAATTTTTTTCAAAAAGTGCCATAGTGTCGACCGGAAATGTTATAGTGGTGCTCTGAATTACAACATTTATCCACATATTGGATGTACAATATGGTTTTCATCCACAATACGGTGATTTTATCGAAGACTTTTTCTTAATTCAATTTCTTCAGGCAATTTCATCCAAGTTTTGGGACATTACTTTTGGCATATTTTAGCCAATTTGAATATTTTGGTGCAATCTGGCACCAAAAAGCCAAAAAATTAGGCCTTGGTTCTAATGACCACCTATGTTTTTGCGGGTTTGATCAAGGCGACTGCGGGGCTTGGGCAACTGGGGTTCAAGGCCGTTCAAGTATAGTGGCGCAATTCCCCCCCTTGAATTTAGAGGGCTGAGCTTGATCAAGCACTAAAACGCAATACCCTCGCACCGCCCAAAGAACCTTGGCATTGGAATATTCACATACCGCAAATAACACCAGTTCACTGGCCTCATGGAATACTAAAAATTGAGGAGCCATCCAATGGTGGCAAAATGACAAGAAATATCGTGTGCCTATGTAACTAAAATGGAAATGAGCCTGAACATATAAGTTCTGGCTTAAGCTGAGTGAAACAATCACGTAGGACACGAGGATAAATCCACAAAATCAATTATGTATGGAATGCTCCAAAGAAACTAAATAAGAGCCACCATCTATTAACATGGGCTTCAAACTAAGTTAATGAAACAGACATCCAATGCAAATAAATCCACATAAACAATTGTGCAAAGCCCAAGCATCACGGAAGATAAAAATGAAATCAGTTTATCAAGCACACTTCCAAATGAAATAAATCCGCATAAACAATTGTGCAAAGCCTAAGCGTCACAGAAGATAAAAATGGACCTCCACCTATTAACAAAGGCTTCAAACTAAGTTAATCAAACACGCATCGAAATGAAATAAATCCACATAAACAATTCAACAATTTCAAATTGAAACTGAAGGTTTTTATGGTTTAGGTGACCCGGGTGGGTGGGAGGGACCAGGGTTGTTCTGTCGAACGCGTTTTTGGGTTTCGGTGTCGAGATGTCTATTTGACGTTGCATGTTGTATATGTTGAGTGTCGCATATGCTCAACAAATTCCAGGGCGCCCACACCCGCGGTTGCCCAACTTTTAAAAATTTTCTGCCCGACGGGCAAATATTTTTATCCGATGTGGAAAGCCCAAACCACGTCAACATAGGCAATCGCGGCTGCACCCGCAGTTGCCTATTGCACTTGCCCTGAACCCGCGGTCGTCCACACACGAGGTCGCCCACATCTGAATGCGCCCTGGTTTCTGCCATGTGGTTGCCAATTGGCAGACACCTGGCGAACGAGCAAGGTAAAAATTTTCAACTAAGAGTCAACTTGACATTGACTCTATTAGACGGACGAAGAGGTCTACTTGACGTATTGGACGTCGTGTTTGGCAAGCTGTCGAGTTGTCCGAGCGAACAACCATGGGAGGGATATCCCTATACAGGGCCCTTCCTATCCATTTTAAGACAATCACAAACTTAACAAGACTTATAATTCCCAAAAACTACTTGACAAGATAGAATTTGCCTTGGTCAAGCCATCAAATAATAAATCCTATCAAGTCATCTTCAACACTTCTTTGTAAACTTTGGCAAAGAAGTATTTTGCAATAAACCAAATGTGATTGACAAGAAGAAACCTCTCGATTTAGCCATCAAATCAATAGAGCAATCACCACCTTTTTCACATTTCTTAGTAAACTACTAAAAAGAAATATTTACAACAAACCAAAATCTTATTGACAAGATAGACGTCTCTCAAGTCAAGCTCTCAAATCAATAAAGCCATCACGATGTCTTTTATGCTTTTTAGTAAACTTTTGCAAAGAAATGTTTACAATAAAACAAATTAGATCACATCAAGATCAATGTATGAAATGATTTCAACAAATGAAGATGTCAAGTAACTTRAAACTAATTAACAACAAATCATGCTATAAACTAAATCTTACAAAAGCAATATGATTTAGAACCCAAAAGAGGGAGAAGAGGTTGCCATGAACTTGGACTAAGCTGCAAATTAGTGAATTAACTCAAGAGGTTGTGAACCTCACTTGCACCTATACAATCCAACAAACACATAGTTAGTTAGAATGCGCATGTCAAGTGTCTATAGCTCACAGCAACGCGTTATAGCAATTACAAAAGTACAATTCAAACCTCACATAGTAACATGGCAGCCCCCTCATAGTCTCCCAAATTGCCAAGCCAAGGGTTGAAAAACCTCACACAATAACTTGGCCAATACATCATAGTCTAACAAATTATCAAATCAAAGGCATCTATGAAGACGCCATACGTGATCTCCAAATACTTGTAACAACTAAATCATTTCTAAATCCCTTGTAGAGAGTAGCGCCTAACGCAAAGTGAAGAGGATCAACAATGGTTTTGGCCAAATATTTATACTACAAGCATCCAACCATGGCCAAGCCTAGCCATGGCCAGATGTGACTTGGTCTCCAAGCAAAATGAGGGGGAAAAGTTTGGTCAAGTCAAACGAACTTGCCTTAGAAGGTTCCCACATAGATGATTCAACATCGCTCATGACTAATTAAGGAGCCATCATTTTTAATAGTACTCCCATGTGAAGTCCTTGACATGGTTGGTTTGAATAAATCAATGGCAACCAATGGATTTAAAAAGAACAAGTCTCGTCAATAGAACTTGTACCATACTTTATGCAAGTTTAAATCATAACCCTATGATTAAAACTAGGACCAATAATTAGAAAGGCTTTTCACCTTCTCTAAAAAGTAAAGTCCTTGCCATAGTTGGTTCTGAATAAAATAATAACCCATGGATTAAAAGGAACATGTTAAGTCAATTTATATCCAAATTTTTGTAGCAAAATGCCTCTACTATTCTACAAAGAAATTAAAAGAACTAGAAGGGTGCTGGGAGGGACACTCAAGCCAAAATGGTAAGTTTTAGCACATTACCACCTAGTCTTTGGAAAAATTAATTTAAATAGTCTATAATTCAAGGCATGCTATTTACTGATAAAAAGAATAAGAGTCAGGAGTATATGTACCTCATAACAACTCTTTTCTTTTTCTTTACAATATTAAAAAGAACCACTCAAGTTACAACCTTTTAAATAAACCAAAATGAAAATTAGAGAGAGGGTTTAGGATTTAGGGTTTAGGATTTAGAAATTCAGTTGAAGCTATACCAATATAAACTAACTACCAGCATCTTCCTTAACTCCTTTCAATTCCTGACATTTTCTAAAAAATCTGTATCATTTACTAAAAGGCTTAAATAGACCAAACAAAATCTATGACTTGGCGGTGCAAATCTTTTCTGAGGACCTTGGTGGAGGGCGACTGCGCTTGTTGGACAACTGCAGGTCCTGCGCAACCGCGGATAGGTTCATTGAATAGGTCACAGTCTACCAGAGTTCGTTCTGGGGGTTCCAGGGGCGAGTGCGCATGTGGTGCGACTGTAGGTTTTGAGGCAACTATGGGTAGAGTCACTCAGGAGGTCGCTTGCAACAAAACTTGTTTTGAGGGTTTCAGGGGCGCGTGTGCGTGTGGGCGATTGCAGATCTTGCGGTTTAGGGTTTCAGGGGCGCGTGTGCGTGTGGGCGATTGCAGATCTTGCGGTTTAGGGTTTCAGGGGCGCGTGTGCGTGTGGGCGATTGCAAATCTTGCGGTTTAGGGTTTTGGCTAAACTCGACTGCATCTTAGCTTGTATTGCGGGTTAGAGGGGATGCACTACGCATCTGGGGCAACTGCGCATGCGTGCGCTCATGGATGACCGTAGGTAGAGGAACTCACCGTAAGAGACATTTTCTTCCAAAAACCTAGGGCGACTGCGTATATTGGGCGAGTACGCACATAGGGCGACTGCGGGTCCTAGAATCCTTATGTGCGTTTGAAGGTGAAAGATCTGTGTGGCATGTGATTTAAATATGAAGGCAACTGCGACTCCACTACAGAAGGCCAACTACCTCCTTTGGGTACTGAATGGTCTCCATGGCCTCCAGTGCAAGTGCTTGGGCCGAGGTGCATGGTTCAATCCTTGATGGCAACATTTTGGTTGGTTGTCATAGCCAATTGTTACAAAAAAAATAATAAGACATTTTGTAGGTTACTTTGGTGTGGAGGAATGTATTCTTGGGTTTCGGGAATTTGGGGACGATCTGAGGAGTTTGTGGACGAGTGGATTTTCATAGCACTCCAAAAACATTTCCAAATTTCAGAAATTCTACGATATTTACGGCCACTCACCAAATAAACCTGACTTGACGTTTTGAATGTAGAGCATGTGGGGCGACTCCAGGTCCTGGGCGAGTGCAATGGGTGAGTGCGTATATGGGGCGACTCTAGGTTCCAGGCGATTGCGGGAGGGGAAAAGCGTAAGCATCCTATCCTAGAATATGTTTTGCAGTGTAGGTGCGTGTGTGGGTCTAGGGCGACTGCAGGTGCTAGGCGACCGCGACTGGTTGTCCCAACATATTATCCAAGGCTATTTTCCAAATGTTCCCGTTTGGAGTACCCGCAACCGCCCCATGAGCAGTCGCCATGGGAGTCTTAACCCCGTCAACCCGTGGTCGCCTGGCCATGCTTTCGCCCCGTCACGCACACGCGCCTAAGCGACCGCTTGTGTAACTTCTAGCACTACGTATTGCCTTTCATTCGCCTCTAGGTAGATGAATGCATGCTCATAATCTGGGGTCAAGGTTTTGCTCAAACTTCACATCGTATCATTTGACAAGCTTTTGATATTTTTCGAATTCTTTAAAATAATTTTTGGTTGGGTCTTTTGGTTATCTGAGTCACATAAAAAACAATATTCTATTAATGTCATTGCTCCATGCAATTGCATGGGGATTGGTTTAAATCACAAACGCAACATGACGCTACGTGGGAAAACATTTGACTTTCTTTTTAATTTACTTGTTAAATTTCATTACAATACATGTCTTTCGAATGCAACCTACTTAAATCATCGGGTTGGATCACGTGGGCTACAAGCGACTAAAATCAACAATTTTTCAATTCTCTACCCACAGAGTAGCAGGCAGTTGGAGGGTTTGAACGAGCTTCATGGTAGGTGAGTAGTGGAAAGAGTGCTCCAAAGATGTCAAAAATGTTCTTGACAAAGAGGCCTTCGGGTATGTAGTCTTCTGATTTGCTTAAGAACGTCTATTTTTGGAAGTGGATATTGTAATGTTTGCCAAATACTTCTTTGGAGTGCTTCTTCTAAGACATTTTCAAATGATTTCTTGTGACGTGTTCTGGGTTCATGGGATTCATTTGTCATCTTTTGAAATAGGGTTCAAGATTTCTGGGAAGGCTACAAGCTATATTGCTTTGGTCGTTATTCTCATTGCACTACTTCAAAAAGACTTTTTCGGGCTAGCAAGATAGGTGAGTAACGTATGAGCCTTTTTTTTTTTTTTTTTAGTGGTGTATTTTTTGATTGATTTAAGTGGCATTTACATGAAAACTTTGGATGTTCAAAGAGTTATGCCAAATTGCATGTGTAATAGGCCTGGAGTGTCTTGTTGCAATTGGAGATTGAAAAGTACATTGATAGATCGTATAGAATCATTTCAAGTTGATGATTATTGGTAGACACATGGTCCACCCTTTTACTACAGTTGGAGTCATGAGTTCTTACAAATTGAAAGCCATGTCACGTGGGGCAAGAAATTTGATGAAGAATTCAAGTGGGTTGTGGCCATGATTGAGGAATATGTCAAGGTTTGCCATGGCAAAGATTGCACAAACCTAAGGTTAGTTCTGGGGCTTTTCATGTAGGTATTGATGTGTTGAAAGTTTGAAGTAGCTATGTCAGAACGCTAGCTTTCATGGCACTAATTTTGGAATGGTCAAGATGTAGGGCCCTTCTCGAAGAATTTGAGGATGTGAAAAAGCTTTCAAAGTTTGAGAATGGTTGCTTGTTGATGCAACTTGTTGAGGTTAGTGCTAAACAATTGTTTTTACGACAAACTTAGATATTGTTGACGGAAAGGTACATAATTCAGAATGGCACATCATTAAATGCTGATTTAAGTACGTTCTAAAGCTACCTCAATGTCAGGAGTATGAATATGGGACGGAACACGGCTATATACAATCTATGAAAGTGGAGCTAAAAACAATAGATATTTTTGAGAGCTTGCACACAAGGCTTGACGAAGAGCCAACCTTTCACCCGCGGTTGCCCAGAACACCCGCACCTGCGGTCGCCAAGCTACAACGCACCTACAGTCCCTCTAAACCTACACCCACGGTCGCCTTGAATCCGCATTCGCGGTCGCGCTGGAGACCTGCACACGCCAGTTGACCCGCACGTGCCCCTAAGGCTACCTCGATATGAAAGCGGTTGCCAAGACCTGTAGTCTCCACTCTTAGTCCTGCGCAACGGCTTTCATCCACTTCGAAGTGGTTGAATGCGTGCTCGTGGGCCAGAGGTGTAATTCCAGAGGAGAAGTTTTTTCCTTTTTCCGGGTCGAAGTTGAAGCTTAGTGCCTGCAAAGAAGACATCATGTCCACTACGGGAGAAGGCAACGGTACGAGAAGTATATCTACTTGGGACGAGGACCTCGACAACCCTTCAAATTTTGTTATATAGATCTCTCTCCCACGGAGACAAGCGGGGCTGTTGGGTCGTCTAAGACAAAGAAGGCCAAGACAGCACGCGACAAGAACCCCGACTATCCTCCACCACAGTATACGAACTATGCGTATCAAGTATGCCTCAGGTGGTAAGAGGCCCAAAGCACAGAGGATTTGGACAAAGAATACCTAAGACATAAAGAGACAAACATGGACATCTTGAAGAGGGATTTGGAGAAGTGGATAAGGAAGAAGTGCGATGAATCTAGTGATTACAAAGACATTGTGGAAACCTACTACAACGAGATGACTAATTGGATTAACAATTGTCTAACCCAAATCATATTCAACACAAGGAAATTGATGGAGACTTATCAACCTCCCGGGCCCGGATTTGATAGAGATGAAAAGGCCTTGGATTTTTGCAAAACGTTGGAGTAGTGGCAAAATGCAGTAAAAAAACATTCAAAGGCCACGATTAGGGGTATGGGACGGCAGACTAATGTGTTGAAAGCAGTGTTGTTTCAAGATGATGGATCATGTCTAATGTGGATCTCTTCCAAAGCAAAGGTGTTCCCACTCAGTGGATATGACAATCAAGGTGGGTACGGCAAGGTGTGCAAGGTACGCATCAAAGGGATGGACAAAATTCCCCAATATGTACAATTGGGGAATTGCAAGCCGTATTCAAGAAGGAGCTCCGTCCCATTACGGGTCTCAATATCCGGCTGAGCTTGAAATGTCATGAGGCCGTTGGTGGGTAGCTCCCAAATTCTTTTCTATGTTTGGGCCAGAAAATTCCAAAACAAGCCTTGAAAAGATGCAAGAGTTTCACAAATACAACGTGAATCAGACTCGTACTCGGTAGACAATTGACTGGGAAACTGGAATAGAGCGTATGAATCCCTATGACGGCAATTTATTCCAGAACGCAGCGTCATCAAAATATTTTGTCATGAAGATACGTGAATTGGGTGACCGAGAGGTCTAGAAAAGATCAACATTTGCGGAAGTGATTTCGCAGCTGATAGGTAAACTGTGGAACATGAAGCCCCCAAAATTTGTATTTCGGGACTTGGTTTTGGCATAGGATAGAACGTTAGAATTTTTAGGAGGAAAAGAGGATACATGTACCTTCTATTATGACATAGCCATATAAATATGAGAACAATGTTTTGGATGAATGATATGTATGTCACCAAGTCATGATCAAGTGAATGCCTATTGCCTTTGCCCATGTATGAATGTATTGAATTTTGCATTTTTGATTTTTGAACTTTTGGACACGTCTAAATTTGAAATCCGCTTGCTCCACTCTTAGGTTCACTCACAAATTTGAAGTTACATTTGGGTTCAGTCGCAATGCTTGTTTGTATTTTCAGAAGGTTTACCCTAAAACCCTAAACCAAATGTAGATTACACCAACCATTTACCTCTTTTTCCATTCAGAAGCGGTGAATGCATGAGACATAAATGCTCCCAAACTGCCATTTGAATAGAAGTACCCTATTTTATTGTTTTTTTTCTTTTACTAACACATGTAACCGTAGGAAAAGCCAGTTGAAGAAGATGCAACCCAATTTTCAAAAATTTCCAACACGTGTTAGTGTTCGAATATTCTGAAATAATTTTTTGGAGCACCCCTAAACCTCGAATGCGTTAAACCCTAAGAAGAAAATATTTATAGTAAAAAATGTCCAATACTGTGGTTCCTCTTTGGATTTATTCTTTTGGAGAAGTTGGTTACATGCTTGAAAAATTTCAAATCATTTGAAATTTTACAACATATAAAAAAAAATATTAAATAGGAAGAACTTCAATAGTGATTGAAACCTCAGAATTGTAAATAATTCATTGAAGGAAGGGAAAAATGCCCATTTCAATGGTTAGAATGTTATACCAACCCATTTACAGTGTTACACCTATGTTTTTTAGTGCCCCCGGCAGAAGCTACAAACTTGAATTGAATAATGGAATTTGAAATTCCTTATAGAATAGAAATTGAATAACACCCACCCAATACTCCAAATTATAGGTGAACTTGTAATAACTTTGGACTCAATGATTAAAACAGAACGATTCAAATCTTTACGCTTAGATTGAAATCTAAAGAACCAATTTCAAATACTTATTTCTAAGGTAATAAATGTTTGAAGAAGTATTTAGTCCTACCCGAGGTGCCTACTGAGCAATGAAAAGTACATATCATCCAAAAACTTTTTACTTCTATAATCCAAATTTCTGGAAAAAGGTTGGGCCTTTAAGGTTCACCGTCGGGCACATTTTTTCTACAAGAAGCCTAGAACCCTAAAATGGAATTCCATTCATCATAAACTGTGGGTGTAATTCGTGGTGTGATTCTACCCTCACCCGCAGACTCCCAGGACGGAGCAGACCCGGAGTCGCCCCAATGTACACCTGAAGTCGCCCAAAAGACCCGCGCATTTGTAAGCACGGTTGCCCCATTTAAGGAGGTTCTCATGAATTGGCACCTGCAGTTGCTTGTACCTGCACCCACAATCGCCAACCGCGGTCGCCCAGACCTGCAACCCAGGACCCCGCGGTCGCCCGAACCCACATCCGCGATCGCTCGAACCTGAAGTCGCATGCGCCTCTAGTCCAAACCCGCACTCGCCCCTTCGCGACTGCGGGTACTTAAGCGATCTCCTACCATCCATAGTCTCCATTCTTTGTCTTTGCGCATTGACTGTCATCCACCTTGTTGTGTCTGGCTGCATGCATTAGAGACAAAGTTTGTTTTTTGAGGGGGTATTTTACCCTTTCTAGTGTTTACCATTTTTGTGGACCATGATAGTGGAAAACTTTTTTAAAGCACATTGTAAATGTAAATGCGCCGGGCTTTTGCATATAACTTCATAGAAGTCTGAGCGCATATTTTTACGCTTGTATTGTTGTTTTTTAGTTGCTTATTATAGACATAGTATTTACAGTAGTTTAGAGTTACGAAGAAGTCACCATGGAGAATGTGCTCCGCACACCAGACCCTGCAAGCCCCGCACCAATGACAACACAAGAAAGGAAACTAAATCGCGACAAAGGTCGAAAACGGACCGGTAAAGTCCACAAGAAGCAAGCAACGATTTCAATGCATCCAAAGATCAAGGCTTTTAAGGGTTGGAAAACCGAACTAGAGCCTTGGAATTACAAAACGGCTTGCAAATATGTGGATTGGTGCCACATCGACAAATTATTTTCGTGGTGTTGCCACAAGGAACACGTGAAGCAGAACAAGGTCAATCTTGCGTACTGCAAGGACACCGAATTTCAGCATAGGTGTTGCGAGGTGTGGTACATGTTGTATTTGGAGGACGCAACTTACTGAAACAACAACATTTGCTTGTTTCTTGTGAGAATGGTGTATGCTAAGGTGGTATTGAAGAAAAAGGTGGATTGGAGCACCATCCCAGAGATCCATCACTCGTCGCTTGCGAACGGACCTAAAATTCCTACACCGGATGTACCTGTTGATGTGAAGAAGGTGCTATCAAAAACAAAGTGCTCTAAGTCTTTAATCTCCAATGAAGAGGTAGCATGGTCATTGAACTCGAGCTCTGATGAACACAGTCATGAGTACAATGGCTACGATTTTGATAGCGACAATGAAGATGTGGACATGCAAGACAGATAGACAGCTGCGAATCCCATCTCACTACAAAACACAGATGAAAAGGTTATGGCAGATGCGTTCTCGGAGAATATGGAGCAATTCTACTGAGACGTGGGTCTCTTTGAAGAAACTGATAGAGCGGACAATTTGAAAGAGAATTTGGAGCTTTTGCGTGCAAAAATAGAAAGTGCAAAATTTGCTCTGTAAGCAAAGAATATGGAAGTGCAGACGTTGAAAGCAGAGTTGCATGGACGTCCATCCGGACCTTCAGCATCCACGTCCGTGCCCCTGGAGCGTCCGGAGACATAGACGGACGGGCGGACGATCAGGCAGACAAGCGGGTAACTGGACTGGCGGACAGGAGGACGGCCGCTCTATGGAAACAGTAGACTTTGATTGCAATTTGCGGATTGAGTTTTTTGTATTTTGGAAAATGTAATATACCATGGGAAAGTTCTATAAAGCACCTTTCCAATGGTATATTATACGCCCCGAAAAACTCAATCCGCAAATCGTAGTTAAAGTCTGTTGTTTCCGTAGAGCACCCGTCCGCCCATCCGCCTCGTCCATTCGCTTGACCTGAAATTAAAGCGGTAGTAAGGTACCCAAGAAGTAGAAGCCCATGGAAGTTTAGTAGAGACTTATCATGCAACCGTAGAAGCTCCTCCTCATTTTTCAATGAAGTCATGAGTTTCTTGATATATTCATTTACAAGCAAGTCATGGTCATTGTAAACGGAAAACATTCTAGCATCACCATCTACAAAGAATTTCAAGTAGGTAAAGTAGAATTAATTAATTGCATGTTTTAATAGCATAGGTGTTTTTTTATTTGGAGAGAGGATGGAGATAACTCAAAAAAAAAATTAAATGAACTTAAATGAACTTAAAAAACTGTAGCTTCCATTAACTGTACATGAACTTAGATCCTTACGTGAATTTTAACTAAGCTTACAATAACTATAATTTAGCTTAACAAACAATAATTTACATGAACTTAGAATCTTACAAGAATTTGAATTGAACTACATAAGATTTTTAAAAGATGAGATGCAATCCGTACCTATAACTAGGTAGGTTGCAATCTTCCACTTCACAAATTTGAGATTAGATTTTCTCATGGAAAGCATGGATACCTGAAAATATGAGATCACAGGGAAGAAAAAATAAGATTAGAAAGTCATAATATAAGGTGTCCTATTTTATTGCTTAAGGTGTGAGACTAGGACCGCCACATTTCAAATCATAGACATGAAGAATTGAGTGCATGAGACACTTAACAAATGCATGGCATCACCGTAAACAATGACTTGATGTGCTTTGTGAACACTTCCAACAAGCTAATTGCAAAGGCCGGCGTCGTGCCCCAGTATTGTAACAAATCCCAAGCGCATGGGCTTCCGCTCTTTGCAAGCTCAACAGATGTGCCAAAGGCGCCAATAACCACCTCTTGCAGCGGAAAAGAATCCAAGAAGTGATGAATCTTGCAAGCAAAACAATGTGAAACGTGTGAAGAAAATTGGTACTTGGACTGATGATCTGTTGAAAGCAGCATTAGCTGAAGTGGAGAGTGGCTGCACCATGAAGGTTGTGTCATAGAAGTTTAACATACCTTAATCCATGTTTTGCAAGTGGTGTTATGGTCTACGCATGTCTCGCAAGCGCGGGCCGCCGACCATCCTGAATACAGAAGAGGAGCAAAAATTAGTGGAAAATATAATGGCCATGTGCGACTTGGGGTACAGTTTGACCTCCACAACGTTAAAATAGAAGGTCTATGAGATGACTAGTAATAGATGGACTCCTTTCCAAAATGGAATTCTAGGGATGAGTTGGATGAAGTGGTGGCAGAGAAGGAAACCTGAACTCACTCTACGAGTGGCAGATATCTTAGAAGCCTCACGGGCTCAAGGCCTGCATGAAGAGAGTGCAAAGAAATTTTATGATAACTTGGACTACCTCTACATGACGCATCCATACTCTCCAAATAGAATTTGGAACTACAACGAAACAGGAATGCAAGCAGGAAGAAATGGTAGTGCATGGGTTATTGCTTGTAGAGAGACACGTTCTGTCCAATCAATTGTGCTTGACAAACAAGAATGGTTGTCTGTTTTGGTTTGCATGAATGTACCCGGAATAGCCATTCCATTGTTCTATATCTTTTGTGGCAAATGCTTTGGCATAAATTACATTCAAAGGTGTGAGGAGGGAGCAAGTATGGCTATGCAGGAGAAAGCTTGGATGACTTCCTATCTATTCTCTGAATGGATTAACCATTTTATAGAAAATATGGATAGTTTAGGAAGCATTTTACCTGAGAAACGACACTTACTAATTCTTGATGGTCACAACAGCCATGTAACATTGGAGGTGGACAATCACGCAAATCAGCAGGATTGGATGTGCTAAAGCTCCCAGCACATACGTCACACGCCCTGCAACCACTTGATTGTAGCACCTTCAAGCCATTCATGTAGCATTTCAGAACCTACTGTGACTACTGGAGCAACAGACATGTGGGTGAGACAATGTCAAAGGAATCATTGGCTCATTGGGTTTCTCACGACCTAAAGAAGCCTTTGTCTCTAAAGAACATCAAGAGCAGTTTTCGGACCTCGGGGATTTGGCCTCTAAACTGAGGCATTGTTCGAGGGAAGTGCCTCTCATCACACGTATATTGGCATAACAATGATGACGACAATTTACCACTGAGCTCACAATTGTAGCCTACAGAAGTACCTCATAGTGACGGAGAGCATGGCGCTGAAGGTGTAGGGATCAAAATGGAAGACAACGGCTAGCAAGTATCACCTACATCTCCACAGATAGCAACGGAGTTGGCCAAAGAGTAGGACCCTAGTGTTCACCACTTCTTTGTTGACATTGATCCCTTTGATTCAAATCTACCGTCCAAGATTGGTGTCTTAAATATATAGGGAAGTTGTCGGCATTGACTCCATTATTAGCTTCTTGACCCTGCCATCAGTAACATGACAAGTGAGCACTAGGCAACAAGATCTGGAAATGGATTAATCAAAATCCCTCATGCTAACATTTGACGAGTACCTCCATGCAACTGCGTAGATGAAGCAAGCAAAAATAGACTCACCAACAGAACGTGAATGCGTTTGTGCACAGAAGAAGGAGCGGAAGAAACATAGAGCTATAGAAATAGAGCAAGAGAAATGGTTGCGGGCAGAGGCCTGCAAGAAGCAAAGGATCGCCAACAACAACAAGTCCGTGCCCTGAAGAAAGTATAGAAAGTGACGAGAGCCTCTCAAAGGCAACGAAAGCATCTCAAAAGCTCCTCACAAAGAAACAGAAGGCAACAAAAGCTACGGAGAGAGTACTGCAACAAGAAATGCCTCCACTACACCATGAAAGCAGCTGAAATTGTGATCGTTCCATGCTACGGATTCCAATGCCAACAACAACGTCCTTCTCATCCTTTCTCAAACTTCACCACAAATGCATGCTTACCATCAATTTATCAATTTACTGCAGATTCTACTGCCATCAACACCGGAGGCAACGCTTCCCTACATGCTTTCTGCAACCTATTTTTTGCAACCCATATGCCCACAATCATTTCCATCTAAAAATTCGACCCAAATTGTTGATGCTTTTATGAGAATGGTGCACACAGTGGGCGCCGTGGCAAATTCAAAAGACCTCGCTAGCGTTGCGAACAAATTTGGAGGACCTCGGCAGAGCAGTTGCAATTTTGGAGGAGCTGGTTGGCACTGCGGGGAACTTGGAAGACTAGGCCTGCGCACATGAGGGCAAACGAAGGCATCCGACGTCGCAAGTAAGGGCCGAAAAGGCTGAAAAGGCCGGGTGAGCCGTAGGCACGGCTCATCGGGGTGGGCGCATAAACTCTGAGACCAGCAGCCCTCACAGCATTTTCACCCACTTTTATAACTCGGAGTTAACCCTTTTCCCCTGTGAGATAACTAGGCTTCCTTGCAAATTACCCCCTTGCCTTGTAAAAATCACCCCTAGTGGAGGGGACAGGCACTAGAAGAAAAACTTGAAGTAAATAAACATTATAAACATGGGCTAAACATAATCTAAATAATACTCATATGCTACGAGCTGAAATGCATTGGTATCAATACATTTGTGTTTATAAAATACAAATATACATGTTATGAATACGATCTCAACAAAATCCACATAGTACTATTATGTTGAGGACCATATTTAAAATGTGCTATACCAACACAATTGTATTGATAGTAACACATTTCAATTCTTAACGTAAGAGTATCATCTAGATTATGTTGAGATTGTGCTCATAATGTATTTTACCAAAAGCTTTTCTTCTAGTGAGGGCAAAAGACCCTCAACGCAGCTGTCCCCGATGATGCGTCGGGGTGAGCTGGCTCATGGGGAGTGGGGGCACGCCTACTGTTGTGGGACATCGCAGACAGGGCTCACCCACCTCCATGTGCGCAGTCCTACTTTTGTGGCGTTGGAGATGGTTGGGAAGGAGAGCGGTAAGAAAGTGCCTTTGGAACGGTTTTTGGAGTCGTTGAAGTTTACTTATTAGGTCGCTCCAAAGCGGCAATTCATCTTGAAAACCATGGCGATCTAGAGCCCTATTGGCATCTTCCCGACCATGTTCATCTTGTTTTGCTTTCAGAATTTATTGTTGTTATAGCACTTGCAATACTAGACTAGCATGACACATGTCCCTCACTTCCCATGCATGAGTGAGCAGGAATTACTTTCCCTGTGATTAAGATAGGAGGTCCATAAAGCGCCCATCCAAGGACTAAAGCTGAATTTTGGCAAGATGAAACTGCTTGAAATAATTTTCAGTAAATTTTCCTTGGAAGACAATTGGACCTGGCATCTAACCCAAGTCGTTTCATATCTTTTGAAGCTTTGTGGAATTAGTTACAAATTTTTGAAGTTGCAGAAAAGTGCATTTCAGTGGGCTCTAAAACCAACCATCTCCTCAAATGTAGATAGCTTGTACATTGAAGAGTGCAAAATATACCTGCAGAGCTTGATTGGTTTTAGAAACTGCTCCATTTTAGGACCTCCTACCTTAGGTATAACTTGTCCACATCTGTAGTTTGGAGATCAATCCAAAATGGCGAGCCAAGTAGTTTTGATAATTGGTGCTCCACTGCCCAAGGACAACCAATGTTAGAAAGCCAATGGGGGGCGGGCTCGGGTGAGAGCCCAACGACGCTAGTGTGCGAGCTTGGAGCGGCAAGCTTGTGAGCTGCAAGCGTGGAGCCTGTGAGTTGTAAGCCTCCAAAACAAAAAAATTTAATTTTTTGGCTTCAAAACTAGTTTTCCAAATTTATTTTTTAAAAAAACCCCGAAATGTACTGTTTAGGGTAAGTTTAGAGACCCATGACCGTGTCTCCTATAACCGTGGATGACAAAAAATTTAGTACTTTGTTAATAAAAATTTATATTTCCACAATACATTTAGGATTCTACATGTATGCCACGGTTTAGCAATTTGGATATCTACTACAATAAAAAGCAAGCCAAATGCTTCAAGTATATTGAACTCAATTCATTTTCGCAAAACAATATTCTCATTTTTCTTTCTCTATATCAAATGTGGAGAAACGTAGTTAGGGAACGAACCGCCACAATTGGGATTTAGGGTTTATGTGGTAGTATAAGAGGGCATCTGTACAGTGAAGAGAAGGCTTCATGAATAGGGCGACTAAGGAGTGGGTGTACGTTAATGTATTGGCAAATGTTGATATAGTGAAAAACATTGTAGTAAGTGTAAGAAAAGAAATTATAAACAATCCCTTGAGTTCTACAAGGAAATGAAGTCAATGTAAAATCAAGGATGACTCTAATCAAGAAGAAGAGTGCCAAAAAAAATGGGGAGCATTGAAGGGAAATGGGAGGAAATAAAAACTAGAATGGAAATGAAAATGAGAATTACATGAAAACAACATGCAACAAATCATTTGGATTGTAACATATAAAAATGAATGCAGTTCAGGGGAAGTACATTTGGAAATAGGGCAATGCCTACTATGGAACTATGATGATTCCGGATTGCACTAGCAATACTTTCAATTCATTGAAGCTATAACTTGGTGCATGAATGAATTTGTCATTCATGACATCCATCTTGTAGAAGTACCTATACAAATAGTACAAGTGCTTGCAATTCATGTATTGCTGTCAACCTCCTATAGCTAATACAGCCATATTCACAAAATCTGGGAATGTGCATGTGGAGAACAAACCCATTGTAACTCGGTAGACATTTTTGTTTGGGTCTGCCCTTGTCTCTAGCTCCACAATTGCACCAAGGCCTGGAAAGGGAATCAAGGTCACTCCTACAATTAGCCCCGTAACATTGCAGGCACTCTCCCACTTGTTGCGTTGCTCTATAGTTGGTGCATTTGCAATCCTCCGTACGGGCTTGTTGTTCCTAACCGTTGAATATGCATCCGGGTTCTTTGGTGGTGGTTGATCAAACAAGACGGTCTTGAAAATGTTGGACATGGTGAAGATTCTACGTGGCGACAATGTAGGCTGTTCTTGGAGTCAAAAACCTGCATGCTGCAACAACAACGTCTCTTCTCGACTGAGGTTTGTCCCACTCAAGACGGGCCAAATCTCCGGCACCTCTGGCCAGTCAATGACCCACTTCCGCTTTGAACCTTTCACACATCTTTCAATGTCGTCCCAGCAAAACCAAAAATCAACCACAACTTCTCTTTTACTTCCATAGTCTTCTTTTCTCCCTCGATAGGTGGGAGCTGCCGTGCCCTTCTTTCCCTTTGCAATTTTGGCAGTGCATTTGATGTTTGAGGTCCTCTGTTGAGCTTGACATCTTGCTTTTGACTTGTGGCTAATCCTCGCAATGTGCCACTTGGATGTGTCGCATTCACTTTCAAAAGCAATGGTCACATGTCGGGTAGGATTAGGGTCGGGCTGTTTACCTAGTTCCTCTGAAGTTAGTAAGGAAGCGGTAGTTGACCTTATTCACACACGCGGCTGAGAAAAGCTGATTTTGTCTGGTCTGTGTGAGTCTCCAGCATCACCAATGGGTACATCCAGCTTCCTCTTGGTGCTCCCAAATATTTCTTCTCCTTCAAGATGTGGTACCCAAGTTCCCACATCCTCAGCCCTGGGCAGCGTGTTCAAGGCTTCTACTATTTTCTTGGGATCTCCGCTTCGCCTTGTGGCTCTCAACTTGAGCTCCCCCTTGGACAGCCCTGATCCTGATGCATGGCCTCTGAGGTATGCACGGTAGTTGGTCATTTGCATCCACGCCCAAATATTGTCGTCGCAAGTTGCATCGAACAAATTGTTTCCTCGCTCTCCCGACATTTGGAGCCACTTATTATGAACGGTCTCCAACAAATTGTAGAAGGGCAGGTCCGTCATTTATTCTAAACTCAATTTCTAAGAATGCATCCAAAACAGGTAATGCGTTCGGATTTGCAATTCCATTACTAGAATGTGTCCACTAGAGAACATGAAATCGGCACTTCAAAACCATCAGTCAAATCCTACTGATGGTTGGCACTTCTCTCTTTCCACGACTTTACTTCTTACGGTCAGAACCAAATGTTAAAGAAAAGGAACTATTTCCTTGTACTTTACACTAAAGCATGATTGCTTCAACATGATCCAAACATATTGGCAATTACTGAAACGAAAATATTTTTTAGCAAACTATGCACTGGAGAGACTAGAAATTGGCACCCCAAAACCTTCAGTCGGATCCGATTGAAGGTTTTGGCATCATACATTGTGGTCCCTTGTTTGCAACGCTCAAACATGAAAGGATAAATTTGAAATAATAGGGACCATCCTGTAGCTACATTTTTCCTTTGACAAGATACAAACATGCCTCCGATTAGGAGCACATAGAATGTATATACAGACTAGGCTCTACAAAATGGAAACTTTATATACAAATTCACATGACAGATTGACTTACCATAGTCATGAATCCTCCCCATTGCAAGTATCGAAAATGCCAGAACACCAGCTAGTGGTCCAAGTGATGAAGACCTTCTTCGCATGCAGCACCGGAGGACAACCACCACGATCAAATGGCTAGGTGCCGTGTCTCAGCTTCATCAACCGTCTTGGATTCCTTGTATTGCTTGCAGAGAGTGATGTGTTGGGGCTGGAATGCCTCTTTGATATGCTTCTGGTTGTGTTTGTGGAGAGAATTACTCTAGTGAAGCAAGCAAGTTCTTTCACGATTCTCCATTACCTGATTGGGGGACCCACTACCGTACACAATCCAAACAGCATTCCAATTTGCCATGGCACTATCTGCCATGAATCCCTTGAAATTCACTTGTTCCACTCCGTGTCGAGCCATGATTGTGTTCAGTGATCTCCAGAATTGAACTTGGATCTCCGTGTCTTCTGATTGCATATCACAGGTGGCAACGGTCATGACTTTTTTTGTACTGGGCATCGTACTCGTGGCAAGCCATGGTACCCCATTTGTTCACACGCCTCACGTGGTCAAACATGATCCACGCGTTATGTAGGTTGCCTCCTGATTGCATGCGGCGGATAAGGTCCACTCCACTCCCTGGTCCTTTAGAGAGCATCTTGAAAAGGTAGACCTTTTCCTTTCCTTGGCCTAGAAAGACACTGTCGTGGATAAACTCGAACTTGGACTCCTTCATTGTCATTATGTTGTTAATGACCCCTCCCTTGTTGTTTGAGCGGAATGAGGATATCACGTTCCTAATGTTAGGACTGCTAAGGTATTGAAATCTGTCCATGAATTCTTCTAGTTTCTGTCCTTTCAACATCTCTTTTTCTCCCTCTCGATTGTGAAACAAGTAGTTCGTGAGGAACTCTTTGCTTGTGGAAAGTGCAATTGCAGAGTTGGTGGCCGTCGGCGTTTTGGCCACCTGCTCTGCAATGAGTCTCGAGATTTTTTCTACCGAGTCTCTATACATGCCCATAGCTACAGGGTGGACATGATCTCCAAAGTGAATCATAGCCCTAGTCATTTTCTCACTTTTGCTGTACGCATAGTATATCTTGGCATTGCAAACATTGAGGTACATCGGAGTACTCTTGCAAACCTTGCAGACAAGAGTACAGTCCTTGGGCGGACTACCTCCTACAACAAAAGGGAAGACTGTGTATCCGCTCCACTTTGTCTCATTTTTTTTGGAAGCCCTCTTAAGATAGATACACTCTACATTTTGACAAGCAAGGTGGCCGGCGCAGTATGACTTATGGAATTTCAGGTTGTCGGGTTTGTGGATGTTCGCGGTGACAAGCTTGCACCATGGATGTCCGTCGTATCTTTTGTCCATCCCGTCCAAGTTCTTGGCCGCTGAGAAAGAGGAGGAAGAGTGACATGGCGGCAGTTTGAAGATGACGTCACCGTTGAATTGCGTTGGCAGGTACTGCACGTGGTGGTGCTTGACATCATTGAGATCCATTGTGGATAGTTCATTCCCAGAGTGTTGCACTGTTGCCAATCTCTTCAAGCACTCCATTATGCTGACCTGGTGAATAGGAGAAGGATGCAGAGGCGGACGAGATCTAAGAGACTGAATAGGACTACAATATGAGGTGTTTGGCTCCGAGTGAGCAAATCCTTTTTTGTTGCACTCCAAAGAAATTGTGCGTTTCTGTTTCCCAAGCGCCAAGTCAAGTGACTCACCATTTGACTCGCTAGACAATTCTACAATAGACTCTAATTTTTCTACCTTCACTGTCGGGAGGACTGTGCTCTGAGGAAATACGAGACTGCCCTCAAGAGTTGGACTTGGTGAAATTGTGCGCGCAACATAAGGCATGTCCACTGTTGAATTATCTGAATGGCGACTTCGAATTTCCGTTGACAGACCTAGCATAGCAAGTGGAAGCCTATAAGCTCGATAGTTCCTAGGGCCTAGGTACCAGCAATGGCCTTCCCCTTCTTGACATTTGATGGTAGAGATGGACTGCTCTAATTCACCTGACTGAGACACCTTCTCCTCTTCAATGTAGATGGAGGACTCCACAAATTTGAAGCAAATGTGTAGGAGATGACTCATGACTTTAGCACACTTTCCGTCTGTGGTTGGAAACACAAGGGAGACATCCTGACCATGCACTTGGACACAAGCCATGCATCCTAGTGAAACAAGGACAATAGTTAAAAGCATTTTCAAGACAGGAGGACAGTGGAAATTGAGGAGGCAGCCAAATTAATATTTTCCCATATAGTACCATTCCATCCAAAGATTTATATTTGCGTGACGAGGAGGTTAATTACGGTAGGAATTAAAGTGCGTTACTACAATCAAGGTTGCAACCAGACCGCCATAGGAAAGTTCAAGTCGTGCAATACTTCCTACTTAATCATGATAAATGGGAGAGAGGTATAAGAGTAATTAAAAATAATAGCGACGTCAATTATTAACAGCTGCTCATTATATTGGTACTACTGATTCCTGAGATATGTCTCAATATGCGCGGAATGAAAAGGCGGCGAAGAACCTTGAAATTGGCAAAGCCTTTAAGTTTCCCACATAGGCACATTAATCGGGCTGCCAAAAGCACGCATTAATGTGCTTGACGGCCGCTCAAAGTAAAGGATTTAAGTATGTCTAGAGTACATCAAATTTGAACTGTTGAAACTATCCTATAAGATGGCCAGCCACATTCTGAACAGGGCCTTTTCATTTGCTTCAACGACACTTGGATGGAAACGAAGAGAGGGAGGCCAAGTGTAGACAGATTGTGTTCCATGCATGTAGATCTACCTAGTGCTGAGCATGTGCTTCCTTCATTGAGGAAGAAGAAAAGGCGTATTTCATTTTACTTTTCGTCATCGAAGTCATTGAGGAAGTCTAGGATGAACAAGAAGAAGGTTGTTTCGAAGATGGCTCAATCAACCCCGAGGGAGCTGAGGAAGTCCCTCCGCTTTGGTGGAGGCAGTAGAGGAGGCAAGGATGCTGGTGCTGCAAAGAATGCTATTGCGGGAAGCGACACCCAGCACGACCCAAGCGGCAATTGAAATGAAGGTGAAGAGGACAATGTTTCCACTGTGAGTATGTATACCCTCAAATCTTAGATTCCTTGCATTTCAGTGAATTTATCGGTAGAGTTTGTAAGAATATATTGAAATGGATTCCCGTCAGCACATTGCTAAGGCAGCCCATGGCCCTTGCTTGCCATTCACAACCCGGCGCCACACAGCCTGCAAACTTCTTGACCGGGGGCTGACCTGATCCCCGCCTCAAGCAGCCCGCGGGGTCATGGAGCTCGCAAGCGTGGAAGGCACCCCGAAGGCCGCACCATGCAGCCCTTAACCGTGCCACGCAGCCCCCGCCAGGCAACCTGCTGGCTATCCGCAGGCCGCGGCAGGCAGCCCTGTGGTCACGGCCCCCACCTGCCTTGGCGTGGTGTGGCTGGCAGCCGGTAGGGGTATGGCCCCACCTGCCTTGACGCGGTGTGGCAGGACGCCACCTTCGAGCGTGGCCGCCCATGTGCCGTGCCGTTGGGGCGCCATGCCATCGCATGACCATGGGGACCGCGGGTCATGCGGGCTACATTCCCTCCCGCCCTTCCACATGCAAGAAACGCGTCATCCGCAGCATGGCACGCCGCCAAATTTATAGGATCTTTGAATTTGGGAAACCAAAGTCCACCAACATTCATAGATTCATTCTCCAACATCTAACCATTCAACGCCTAAGTTGCATTGTCTCTCCTCTTCACCTCATCTTTGAGCTCAAGGGTGCAATGCAATCAACTTTTTAGCTATCTTCAACTTTTTAGTGTGTCTTCTCATTTGTGGTTGTAATGAACGCACAGAGGGAGGAGAGGGCACTAGAAATGAGGACTACGCGGAGCCGCGCCAAAGATGGAGACAAAGATATGGAAGATGCTCCAACGCCACCGGTGTGCAAAATTGCCAGCCACCGCAAGGTTCATATTTCTCCACAGTCAATGACATTAGTTTTAGAGGTTGATTTAATCCAACAAGATCAGGATATGTTTGCTCTACAAAATGCAGCGTGGCCAACACGCCACGCGATGCAAGACGGAAATGGTTGTTGCACGAAGAGAGAGAGGCGCTGCTGCACCACACCGGCCCCCTTCCTTGTGCTGCAGTCACCCGCTGGAAGGCTGCCCTGCCTCCATCCACGATGGTCGGGGCGGGGAGAGGTGGTGGCAGGGAACGATCTAGTCGCCTTCAAGGGAATTGGGAAATAAAGGGATCCATTTTGAGGGGATCGAGCTGCCACCCCTCAAGCATCAATCGGATCCCACTAGGGTCCAACTGGTGCGGGCTCGACCCCCTCAAAATGGGTCCCTCGCGTGTTTGACTGCCGCCACGAGGTCCTCGCGACGTCACCGCGACCGACGCGGCCAGCGCGTCACGAGAGCCGCGGCCAGCGCGCCCTAGGCTGCGCGAAGAGAGCGAGGCGCTGCTGCACTACATCGGCCCCCTTCCTTGTGCTGCAGTCACCCATTGGAGGGCTGCCCTGCCTCCACCCACAATGGGCGGGGCGAAGGGCCGTGGAAGGCAAGGACCATGAGATGTGCAGCCAAACATGTTGAAACATTTTGTTTTGAGTTCTTAGTTGATTCCAGCAAGGGAGCAATCAAATGTTTTTGTGAGATGGCCTACGCAATGGCGATAGACTAGGATTGCCATTCTGGAATGGGCATTGCAATTGGAAGCTCCCCGTTCTTCTATGTATATTTATTTTCTGTGAATGATTTTTGGGTTCTGTTGAAGGCTGATTTCTGCTGCCCTATTCTTTGCTGTAGATTTTGGATGGACATCGAGATAGCCCTTCTAGCTCGGCTGACCCAATTGCCCCAATCATCGAAGTAGCTACTACTGAACAATCTGAGCCAAAGACTCCTGCTGATAATAATTTGAATGTGTCTAGTGACTCTGACGACGAGGATGAGGGGGACATGGTAAGGTTCAAGGACATTATGAGTGCTGCTAATTGTGCTGCAGATGCCTTGAAGGACTCCGAGCTCAGTCGCAATACCAACTGGCTTGGTCACCTCATTGTAGGATTTACTCACAAGCAAAAGCAACCTGTGTTTTCTCCAGAGAGCTTGGAGACCAAGTACAGTTCGGAGCCACAGACTTCCATGCCTATTGCTAAACCAGAGTTTGAAGAGTTGTCCGGGTCTGAGGTTAGTGATAGCGTTGGGTGGTTTGGGGACGTCATCATTCTTCTTAGCTCTGACTCTGAAGATGATGTTGAGATTCTTGACACCTGAGTGGATTGGAATTCATTATGTGATTTGTATATCGTGTATGTTTGGTAGGCCATTGGTAAGAATTCACTTTGGACACTTAGCAAAACATTATATACCAGTGATGTCTATTGCCACTTTGAAGTAAAGTATGAGTTTCAATGGCCGACATGTCAAGTTTGTATATATCTCATCATTCGTATATAACATCAATATTCTGTTCATCATATTCCGTGGTTGCTTTGGCAGATGGATGTGTCGCCTATCAATGAAACTCAAGATGAGTGAATTCTTGAAACTTTGGGGACTGGCGAAACAACTAAATCTGAAATTGGAGAGGAAGAAGAAAAAGGACATGCAATGCATGAAGATGTGGTGGATGACGAGGAGAAGGACTTGCTGGAGGACGACCTAAGTAGGCTTTAGAAGGTGGACTCTATATCTACCATCAATGAATTGAGGATGAAACCGGAAAACTTGTTTTGACTTCCAATTCCACTCTCCAGGCTTGTGGCCATGCCAATGGTGCGACCAACTTTATCATGCGACGTTCAATTACTGGAGAGAGAATTTGCATGCGGGTATCGTGATGGGGCGGCTGTATTCTATGTCTCTACCACGAATGAGGCAAGCGAGACTTCTGAGTTCACGGCGGAAGAGATGGACAAGTGGGACCCTTTGTGGAAGCAGAAAAATGCTAGCTTCGAGGCATACGTGGACTCCCAGAGTGACCTCAAGTTCATGAAGAACTTGAAACTCTTTGTTTGTGATGGCAATCATCGCCGCTTGGCATGGATGAATGTGATTTCCAGGATGTATTCCACGAAACTAGATTGGCACTATGCAGTGGATTCTATTGTTCTCGACACCAAAGGGAAAATTGAGCTTGTCATGCAGATCATGCATGACATCAACAAGTGAGTTTCGAAATCACATTGTCCTTTGCTATTGGGTCTTCAGAACGATTTCTATCTAAAGTTGCACTCGGAATATGAAGGATTGAATGCATTGCCACATTTTTGATATGCAAATCTACAAAAGACTCCCACGTAAAGACTAACCTGATGCATATCTTGTACTGAGTCCAGAAGTATGACTTGCTACCGATGGACAGATTCAACGACATGCTAAGGCCCTCTGAGCGGAAGAGATGTGCATCGCTGCCATTGAGGAAAACCTGGTATTCCATGCTTGCTGAGGTCTTCACCTCATTTGTCTTCACGGTGAGTTATAGACTTCGTTGATTTGTTGATTCCGTTACGTTTCTTATGTTCAATAACATCTTCTCCTCTACTTTGTTGTTTTTCCTAATACTACAACTTTGTAGCAAGAGATCGCGCTCGCGGTGGATCCAGCGCTACGAAACTACCATGAGACCACACCGGTGGATGAGAAGACTGATGGAATGGCTGCTCATGCCATGAGGGTAGGAGCCAAGGAGAAGAACATGAAGCTTTACTTGAAGATGATCAAGTTACTCACAGTGGCTAATCCCGCCCACAGCACTGGATTCCTTGAAGAGGTGATTTTGGATTTTTATGAAAGCATGAAGTCATTCTCCATACATTATATGTTCATTCGCACACTTGATTGAATTAATTCTTGGTGGTGTAGGTGGAGAGGCATTGGAGCTCAAACGAGGTGCCGAAGATGACGTTGGAGAAATTGCAAATGGTCGCCACTTGCAATACCACACCCAAGCACTAGGTCAAATTCTTGCAATGGTGGAACTCCTCCGTTCCATCTCGTGATGCCAGGAAATTTCCGACAAATCCCGTATCCGAAACACACTTAGGTCCTTTCCTAAACAAGTGTGTATGGTTTGCCGGGGTATGTGCCTCTCCCAAGTTATTTGTTGAATTGTAGTGTTTCATTTATCCTATTTAGCAACTCAATTTTCAATTTGTAATATCCCCTTAATCTCCATTTTCCATTTGATCATTAATAATACTTTCATTGACCCATTTGTTTAGATCAAAGATGCGGCGGTGGAGTACTTTGAAGAGAATGTCAGACAAGACAACATGAAGATCAATATGAACGCACCGCTGCAACCAGAGACCTTACAGGAGTACGTGGAGGGATGGAGGAGGAAGATTTGGGACCACGGGTTCCATCCTTACCTAAAAGGGACAATTTACTGTAGAAAAGGGGACTCCTTCATGACTTATGAGGGGTCCAACTTGGTGGTTTGGAGGGTGCTATACCGGTATGTTTCTAGGCCGTTATATTTCTAACTACGCATTATTGAATGAGTAGATGACCAAATTCTCTAGAGTGCTCTTAATTGATTTTACGTTGAATGCAAAGTGGATGAATGACTTAAATTACAAGGAAGTCCCCGTGATGCTTGTTTCGTATTCTCTTCAGGTACTTCTGTCGGAACCTAGAGAAACAGATTTTGTAACTTCAAATTCTATTTGAAGTAAAAAGTTCATTCTTAGTATATTCTTTCGCTTCTATGAGTTAGAAATAGAGAAAGTACTGAAAGGATGGATTAGCAAACCGTAGGGTCTCTTAATTGAGATGAAATGGTTAAGGAGGAAGTTTACACTTTCCGTCCTAACCGGAAACCAGAATCCGGATAGTGGTCCAAAAAGTATTTCAAAGACTTTCGGCTCTATCGGGACTAGATCCGGAATTAATCCGGAAATGTTCCAGACCAAGGGATCTGGAATCTGGAAATTGATCCGGAACGGAAGATTTGGGCCCAAGCGGCAATCAAGACTTCTCCAGTGAAGGCTTTTGCGAAGACACCAGGGAGTCAAAGTGGGAGTAGTACGAAGATGGCGCGTCGGGGAGGTAGCTCGAAAGTTGTCTCCACTTCATTAGGATTTTATGTTTAGAATCCGGAATGGATTTTCTGAGTGTGGATCCGGATTCTGGATTTCCACGGATTCCGGATTTTTAGGGATTTCGGTTTTCTAGGGATTCCGGATTTTTAGGAAGTTCCAGAATTTTAGGGAGTTGCCAAGTTCCGGACTATATTTCGGAACCAGATTGGATTTCCAAGCTTGGGCCTGGATCGGGGTTTTATTTTTAGGAAGTTAGTTTGATCTTTCAGGGATCTCGGCGGGTCTTTTTATTGGCTGCCAAGGTTTCCGGGCGGCTCATTTTCTGTTTTAAATTTTGGTATTAAGGTGGGGTAGGCTTGTTGCCCTCTCATTCCATTCTAGCGCATTTTATTATGTCCTTTTGTTTCCTCTTTTTAATCTCAGCCACCTCGTGGGCATACTGGCTCTGACAAATGTGTATGGAGTTTTGCTTGGTGTTTGCTGGTGTGTTGGAGTGTAAGAGAAACAAGTGAAGAGGAATCCGGATTGCAAGTACTTAGCTGGATTGAGAGTTTCCGGATCTACTAGAGTTAGACTTGTGTTCTTAGGTCTTGCGCGTGGTACCTTTAAATTGCTGGAACGGTGATCCAGTTAGTAGAGTAGCGTGGAAGCGAGTCCGGGTGTCAACCCGTGCGGAGGTAAGCGCCCGCCAATAGGAAATCCCCACCCACCCGGAAAGTTTGCCAACCTTAGAATCAATCTAGCTACTTCGAACTTGTTTTCTTTCTAGCTTTGTATATTTGAATCTGTCGTTGTAGTAAGGGAGATTGGAGGTATTCTTGAGTGACCTGTGTTCTGGATCGGCCATCCGGAATGCTGTGAGGATTACAATCCGGTTTCTCTTTTGCAACACCTGAAACTGTAGGTTGTTTTGTTGTTTTGTTAGTAGGAAGAAGAGAAAACAGAGTGGTGAGTCCCTACCCATCGTGTCAATCAAATGTGGACCCTCTGAGGGTAAAACAAAGGAAACAAAAACCAGCAAGTTACAATGACAAAATCGGATTCGGATTGTAGTGAGAAGGTATCCGGATTGCAGTGAGAAGGAATCCGGATTGGACAAATCCGGATTGTAATCCGGAAAGTACTAGTTTCCGGAACCAAGCAATAGATTGTGAGGATTGCTTGGGTGGTTTGGGGAAGATGATAGAATCCGGATATACCTTAGCTTGCAACAACATACTAGAATCTCCTGGGACGATAACTCGTGTCATCTTACCCCATTTTTGGTGGTAAAGATACTTATCGCTAGATCACATCCACGACAACTTCAAGTATGAGCTTGGAGGAAAAGATGCAATCGAACGAAAAGACCTGCCGCCTTTCTCAGCAGCATGGCTAGACCGCAGCTCCAGAGACTGCATGTTCTCGCCGAACCAGCTGCGCACATTCACCACATCTCATCTCAGTGGAGGGGCATGGTATTTGGATTGTGCCCCGGCATTCACTCATCCATCAGAGGTGCAATTACGTGCATCTTTGGATGGCATAGGTGCCATTGATTTGGAAGTGGACGAGTTTGACGGCATGACAGACAAGCAGAGGAGGAAGGCTATTGCAAGAAGAGAGACCAATGATCAAAAGAAAGCGGCTCGATTCCAAGTCCTTCTCACCGCCAAGGAAACCAAGGAAGCAAACCGGCTAGCGAAGTTGGCGGAGAAGGAGAAGGAGAAAGAGAAGGAGAAGGAAAAAAGGCCAAAGCCAAAAGAAAGAAGAAGGTCGAGGATGGCGGACAAATTCCAGCATCTTCGACGGTGGATCAAGGCTCTGAGATGCAAGCCGGATCTGAGAGCAGAGTGAAGAAAAAGACCACTCTGTTGCAGCTCACCGAAGAGGTCATCACTCATGTGACACAAGCGATTGTCCTCACCGATGACGATTTGGCAAAGTCTGACAATCTTATCCTCAACATCTCCATTGACGACCTCGTTGATGACATGGAGTCAAAGGACAAGACTTGGTACAAAGAAGTCTTAGACTTCTTGAGAATGGTATGCACTGGCGTTGTCTAGTTGAAACTGAGGTTCTATGTTTTCATTCACATGATTGCAGTCTGGATTTGGAACTCATTTTCGGATGTATCATACCTTGGCAGGTGTCGGCAAGGAAGACTTGCATGCTTAAGGTTATGACAAAATCTACGCCGGTGGTGGACGTCATGTTCTTTGACTGCCCTGACAACTTGCTCGTGCTTGAACTGTCTTCTCCGCCAGATGAGGTGCCAAACTGGAACGAAGACGTCGGAGATGAAGCCCTGCAAGCGGCGTTCAGTTTTGCTTCCAGTCATCTGCAAGACAACAGCTGCATCATTGTCTTTCATTCATGGAGCTCCAAAGCGAAGTCCGATATTGTTGGATTGTGTGAGACGTACGACATGGTGAAGAAGGAGTGGATGGGGATGAACTGCATGCAACTGACCTCGGCTATAGACAAAATGAAGACAGTAAGATCCATTCCACCTGTCTACCTTCCACAATCACCACATCATGTACTACATTAGAATATGAATTTCTGATGTACAAATGTCTTGGATGCTTGCAGACGCAGAAGTTTGGGATCACCCTCATGGTGAAGGATTTAGGCGCAAAAGAGAACTCCAATTTTTCTTTCAAGCGCACTACCACAATGGTCAAGGCCGGTGTCGACATTGCATGGGATGACATGTTGATGAATTACACCCTTCCGGATGACATGGCAATGAATGCTGGAAAGCTTTGGCGGGGGGCTTGTGAAAAAGATCCTCGATTCTTTCAAATCCTCCTTGAAGCTACAAGCATCGAAGGAGATGTAGTTATGGACTGCACCGCATCCATAGGTTAATATTCAACTTTATAGTTCTACATTTTTATTATAGTTGATGACCCTAGTCATTCCATTGAAACGTTTTAATTTCCTCCTCCTAGGTGCATCCATTACCGCTTGTTGTGGCACTGGCCGCCATGTCGTGGCTTTGGAATAGAACAAGGCCATTTTTGATGCCATCCTCAAGCCAATGAGGAAGTCCACCTTGAGCGTGGTGGCCTTAGCACCTCCAGCAATAGTTGCGGTTTCCCAATATCCGGATGAAATGCCTATTGTGCCTCGAAAGTTTATTCGGAACGGAAAATTCAGTAAGTAAGTTGGCACTTTTGAAATATTTCCTTTCATTTGTGACTTCCACGTACAACACTTACATGAGCCCATTTTGTTTGTAGTCATCAAGGATTGATGTCAGCAGACACAATCTTGAAGAAACAAAGTGTTATTTTCAATTCGAAGAAGCCTTTCGAGCTGCCAGTTTATGCAGAGCAAATGGCAACGGCCTTTGTGGATTTTTGTCGTAACCTAAATTTTTGTTTTTTCAGTATTAAATAGAACAAGGATCGGAAACCAGCCAGTTGGAATCCGGATTTGATTAAAGAATAGCAGAAGAATAGAATTTAGGTCAAACATTGAAGTAGTGAAGCATCTGGCAGAATCCGGTCCAAAAGTACCTAGGACCGGAATCCTGCCCAACTCGGATTAGGGTTGGACCGGATAAGAGGAACAGACCGGATTGGGTCCGGGGGCTATATTAAGCCGCAGACTGCCAGTCTTCAGTCTTTTTCTTTTGCTGTCTGTGGAGTCCGCAAACTGCGCCGCTTCCTGACCTCAAGCGTTTGGTGCTTTAGGGCAGTCTGTTAGCGAAAGGAAGAGAGGATCTGTGCGTGTGTGTGAGGTTGTCTGCAGGTTCCGGTTGAGATCGGAGAGAGGTGTGAGGAACGGGATGTGCGGCTAGGTTAGGAGCGGATACCTGTGTGGATAGATTTTAGTGTTCATGCCTATCATGCGCCAATAGAGACCGGGCAGCACCACCCCAACCAATCTGGAGGTGAAGTTGAGGAAGGTCGTTTCGGTTATCCCTATGGATGAACCAGAAAAGACCCAGCTCATTGAGGACCTGGAGACGATGGGGTGCTCGGGTCTGATCAATAAGCCGTGGGGTTTCTAGGAAGAGCGGATGGTGCAGGAGCTTCTCGGATTGATGGCAAACCAGTTCGACAACACAATCCGGAAATCGCCAGATCAGTGGACAGAGGAGATGTGGAGAAAGGTGTATGATTTCAAGGAAGGCGGATAAGGAATGGCGAGCCGGAACGACAAATACATTAGAGGGAAGTTCCGGGGAGCAGTCAACTCCAAGGACGGGTACGCGGTGGAGGATTGCATGGACGACCGGGAGCGCCATTTGCTGGAGTTTCTGATTCCGATCCTACATCCGTAAAAGCCGACACGGATCACAATCTCACTTGGAAACCTGATCTTCGGATCCTTGAGCGGAGCACGGAAGGTGGATTGGGGCCAGATCATTTACGATCTGGTGGCCCAGTTGGTCAGTCGAGTGGGAAAAAGTAGGGCCACACTTGTGAGTCCCTACATCTTCCATCTATACAAGGAGAAGGATCTCCTGTCAGAAACAGAAGAGAAGACGTACAGGACGTAGGAGTCGCTCCTGAAGTATGGAAAATTGGACGAGGACGCGGATGAGGAGAAGCTTTCCAAATCTGGATCCGATCAAGACAACAAAGAAGATGAGGAGGAACTCAAACGGAAGAAGAAGCGACAAAAGAATACGTCGCCGAGCGGGAGAGGAACTCCCCTGCACCGGAAATCTCCTATCCAAGAGGAGCCTCCACTGTCGCCACAACAGCCACCTGCAGGACCGGATCCGCGACGAACGGATTCAATAGATTTAGAGGCGAGGACTCCGTTCGAGGGCCTCATTGGTCTCTTGGCCGGAATACGGATAGACTGGGAGGAGAAGAAGAGTATTTTCACCAGCATTGGCACATTGGTGGAGGCAGAACCGGATCGGACCTTACCGTGGAAAGTCGCGGAGTGCATCTCGGATCCGGCCGAAAAGGAAGAAATGGAGAGGGAGATCCAGCGGCTGAGGGAGGAGAACAAGCAGCTGAAGGCGGAACTGCACGTCGTACACGAAGATGTTGCGAACCGGAAGGAGGTCACCGACGGAATCCAAGCCTTGGTGGACCGGATTACTCGGATAGTGGGGATCAAGGGAGAAATCTTAGGCAGAGCCAAGTTGTATGAAGAACAGGAGGAGAAGAAACCTTCCAGTTCTCGGATGGTGATAATCCTCTTGGATTACTCAGAAAATATTGAGGGGACGATGCGGGATTCCCGAGAGTTGGTGGAACGAATCGAGGAGTGCAGCAAGAAGCTGGTGAGAATCGGCTGCCCAACCGGATTCCACCTCTTGGACGTTTCCCTTCCAAGTGACTTCCAGGTTCCGATAAACTTGGAAGGAACGTTTCCGACTCCAGAGTCCAAGAAACAACCAAGGGTGAAGAGTTTAGTGGCTGGAACAGATACCATCGACTTAAATTCGCCACCAGCTGCCAAGGGACCGGATCCGGACGCTGGTAGTTCTCGCATCCAGATGTTAGCTCAGGCGTTTGCAGATATGGAGGCGAAAGTTGAGGATCCCACCATCGGTTCCGTTATTAGGGATGCAGAAGAGTAGGATTGATTTTGATGTTAGGCATTTAGGACCGGAACAAGATTCGTCCGGGTAGTTAGGATTTCAAGCTGATAGTTAGGCGGATTTTCCGGGCCTCTCCGCCCTTTTGTATTTTTGAGTTGGTATTTAATCCAGCCGTGTGAGGTGGGCTGGGAGTCTTTTTCTTGCAAACTCGTTTGTACTTTTTTTTGGCTCTCTCTTTTGTATGTTTTGTCATGCTTAGCATAATTGTATGAGGAGGAGTTAGGGAGGTGCATTCCGGTTGGCAGAGGAATTCTCCCCTTGGTGATTGTATCTTCAAGTCCATGTGCATGTGAGTGGGTGAGTAAGTGTTGGGAGGAAATTCTAGACTCCTCAGCATTTTGTAGTCTTCAATTCCGGGTGAGAAAACTGTTGGCTAGGCTAGGCGGATCGGAAAGGATTCCTTAGTTGTGCTAGAACTCCTAGATAGGAAATCCGGTTGAGTTCCAAACCTCCTAAGGGGTCTCATCATCTAGGGATTGGTAAACGGGAGAAGACTGATTGAGTGTTGGAACGGATTGGTTCTCTTGTAACCACCTTGACTTTGCACGGATTGGAGAGAAAGCCAGGGTCGTTGTAATATGAGTGGATCTTACGGGGGGTTTCTGAGTGACCTGTGGTTCGGATTAGTTTCTGGACTGTTGTGAGGAACCAAACCTGATCCAGACTAGAGTAGGAAGTTAGGAGGTTCGACAATGGGTATTCAGCCACTATAATTTACGGAAAAAGTGGCGAGCCTACCACTCTCAAAATAAGATGGTGGTCCCTCTGATGGTTAAACAGAGGTAAAGTCAAACCGGATTGGTTCAGAGTTGTACCCAGGACCGGAAATTGTAGGGCCTTGGGGTTTTGGTGGCTTTGTGACATAGAAAACTAGTGGATTTGGAGAAGATAGAATCCGGTCCTGGGTTTTTTGTGTTTGTTTTGTGGTTTGGAGTTTCCGGTTGAAGACCGGAAAGGATTGAAAGTGTGCTTAACCGTGTAGAAAAGCTAACTACTTCACAAAATCTCTTGGGTTCGATCTTTAGAGTCACTTTGTTATACTCTAGGGTGGTTTTTGTGAGTATAATAGGGTATTTACTTGCCCTGTGCTGCGACACTGCCTGTGTGGCGGGGCTTCATACGTGGTTTGCTTGTATGGCGGACCGCCACGTGGTTTTTTTGAAATTTTATATTTTGAAAACAGTTATTTTAAAAAATAAAAATAATAAAAATTAGACCAAATGAACAAAAACAAAGTCAACTCGACCTTTTGAGCAAAAAACATCAACACTTCTATATTGGATTTTTGTTGTTGTGGTCACTTCTTTTCTACTAGTAATGCATTACAATCCTTGCACTACTTATACTTTTGAGTTCAAAAATCAAGTACTCATTGTAATCCAAAGATGATGGTTCAACCACAAACTTAACAATGATGATATGTTGTTTGAGGTAAGTAGTCTCGCTCTTGAAGGCCAGCATGTCGGGTGTACAAGAGGGGATTTTGATACAGTCTCAAACTGGAAGATTATTAGGGTTTCTGGTGACAGCCTCAGGAAGGTCCAAATCGCGGTGTGTCTCATGCTTCTACATGTGCGTTGGTTGTGGGGGTCCAACCAAATCTACCACTCCCACGCAGCATCGACAATGCACTACACCAACTCTTGACAACAAAATCAAGGACTAACGGAGAGGGGTGCTTCCTTTTGTACGGTGGCGACAAAGTTGGCACCCTCCATGGCGACTTGATTAGGGTTCCTATGTGATTTGTATACTAGTAGAAAATGCAGGAATTTTGACAGAATTCTGTTGATTTGGTCTGATTGTCTCGGTCAGTGTTTTGTTGATTTGAACATAAATTTGTTAATTTTTTACTGATTTTTGTTGAAATCAACAAAATAGTGACTAGGACAACGCGTGTCGCAACACAGGGCAGGTAAATTCCCCGTCATACTCACAAAAAACGCTCTAGAATATAACTTAGTGACTCTTAAGATCAAACCTAAGAGATCTTGTGAAGTATCTAGCTCTATTATTCACTTAAGCTCAAATCCTACTTTCCTGTCTTGGACCGGAAACTCAAAACACCAAAATACCCAGAATACTTTGGACCAGATTACTCTTCCTTCCTACCCTACGAGGTATTTGATTTGTTAACTTACCACAAACCCATGATCTTACTATTTTTGGTCCTAGTATCTCTTTGAACCAATCCGTTCTTGGCTGTCCACATATATTCTCACTCTATCTTTGGTTTGATTTTACCTCTATTTTACCATTAGAGAGGTTGCCGCTTACTTTTGAGAGTGGTAGGCTCACCACTTCTTCCGTGACTTATAGTGGCTAAAGATCCATTGTTCTATCTTCTAATTTCCTAAGCTACTCAGGTTCCAGTTTGCTTCCTCACAACAATCAGGACAATAATCCGGATTGCAGGTCACACAAAAATCCCCCCGTACGATCCTCTCATACTATAACGACCTTGATACCTCTTCCTATCCATGAAAAGCTTAGGTAGCCACAAGTGTATTCATCCGTTCCAATATTTAACTATAGCTTCTTATGTTTACCAACAAAGATAGTGAGACCGCACAGGAGATTGGACACTCAAGTATATTTCTCACCCAGGAGTTCTAGCACAACTAAGGAATCCCTCCCTATCCGCCTAACCTAACAACAATTTTTTCACCCGGAATTAAAGACTATAGAAATGCTGAGTAATTGAAATTCATTCAAAGCATTTGAAATACCCGCTCACATACACATAGAATTGAAAATAAAACACCAAGGGAAGAATTAGCTTAATTACAAACCGGATTGCGACTTCCTAACTTCCCACCGTACAACCCTGCCACGCTTGGAGAAACATACAACAAGAAAGCAAATAGAAGATACAAAAAATTTGCAATGAAAAAAACTCCCAGCTCACCTCGCAGAAGTGGTTTATTTATATACAAAACTCAAAAGTACAAAAAGGCAAAAAGGCCCAAGAAACCTTGCTAATTTCTCGGCTAAATTTCCGGACTTTTCTAATACTACTGGTCCAGATCCAGTTCCGTTCCAATTGCCGAAAAGAAAACACATTCATAACTATACTACAGATCCTACTATAGGACTTTTGGAACTGGATTCCATATGCTCAAAGACTTCTGTAAGATTCCGGCTCTACTCCCTTTCAACGCTAGGAACCGGCCCATGTGGATTGGATGGTGAATCCAAGTCGATTRTACCGGGCGTTTTGGTTGGTGGCATTGTCTTCCGTTGTTTCTTCGACTCGGGGTCGTATCCTTTATCTACCCGAGAACTGTTGCATCCAAGAACTCATCCGGAAGCGAGAGATCTGAGAGGTGGATTCCCTTAAAGCAAGCCGCTCCAGTCAGCTTCCGATTGCATTCCTCAATCCGGTCTACATCCTCCCTTGCGTCCTTCATGGTGCCCTCGATCTTGTCGGAGTAGTTGGAGAGAATCCAGAGTAAACAAGCACAGGATATCTTCTTCTCTTCCTGCACCTTCTTGTCAAACAACTTGGCCTTGGTGGCAGTAGCTCCAATTTTTTCCAAAGCGGCCTTCACCCGCTTGGCTAGTTTGCGAGTTTCCTCTGCCATTTTCCGATTGGTAGCTGCATCTTCTTTGAAAGCAAAAAGATTCTCTTTCAAAGTGTCCACCTCCTCCTGCAATCTCTGGATTTCAGCATCTTGCCACTGGAACTCGACCGGATCTGCGATGCATTTGGCTACCTTTTCTAGTAGCGTGGTAAATGGTGTCCTATCCACCAGTTTTCCGATCGCGGCAAGGATCTTCTTCTTCACCTCCCAATCTGCTTTGATGTCACATAGTATGGTGATCGGATAGTTGAACGGATCCTTGGGATCCGATCCTTCTTCTTCCGACACCATCTTCTCAACTTCCGGTCTTGCTTCCGGTGCCAACTTGTCTTGATCGGAAGGCTTCCCTCATCCGAGTGGTGATGCCGTCTTTTATTGCTTAATAGGCGGCATCGGTTGCTCCTCCTTGTCATCTTTGGTATCCGGATCCAAATCGGAATGGGCATTGTCATCCGTTTCCAATTCACCGTATTTCAGGAGAACTTCCTTATTCTTCCACCTCTTCTCCTCCATGTTGGTGAGAAGTTGGCGCTCTTGGTAGAGATGGAAAAGATAGGGACTCACGGCGTGGCCCTACTCTTTCCAACTCTATTGATGAGCCAAGAAACCAGATAAAAAACAATCCGGCACCAATGCACTTTCCACTCTCCACTCAAAGCACCAAAAATCAAGTTGCCAAGGGTTATCATATCCCTCATTGGCTATTCAAGATGCAGGATCGCAATCAAGAACTGCAAAAGGCGGCGGTGACGGTCTTTGATGCAGTCCTCAATCGCGTAGCCGTCCTTTGGGTTGACTACCCCCACGAACTTATCCCGGATCCACTTATCTTTCAGGCTAGTCATCCCTAACCCCCCCAACCGGAAATCGGAAGCCCTTCTCCATAATTCCTCAGTCCACTAACTCAGAATCCCACGGATGGTGTTGTCGAACTCATTGGACAATTTGCCCATGAGCTCCTTCACCATTCATTCCTCCTTGAAACCCCAAGGTTTGTCTGCAAACCCTAAGCAACCCATGGATGTGAGATCATTCATGAGTTCCGTCTTTTCCGGTTTGGTCGAGGGAATAGCCAGAATCATTTTCCGGAGCTTCACCTTGACCGCGGAAGAACTTGATGGTCCTAGCCTCGTCCTTTGTAGCTTCGGCATGGACACAGACTAACCTCACTAAAATCCACTCCTAACCTAGCTGCACATCTCGTTCCTCACTTTCTCTCTACGATCTCAACCTGATAGCACACATAACCACACAACTCCCGCTTCTTTTGTCAATATAGGCTTCAAAATCTGAAAACATGTTGGGCAGAAAGCGGAAACACATTGACGCCTCCACAGAGCAAGAGAAAAAGAGGGGTGAAGCTAGTAGTCCCAGTCCCTATATAGTCTGAGGACCTGAGAGTGGTCATCATGACCTAAAAAATGACTTCATACGTACCTACCTGAAATTACTTGCATACGTTCAATGGTCATTTGGTTCTTTAGGGGTTAATAAATTAGTTATATTTTTGGCAAGTTTCAATTCCAAAAGTTGTTTTCTTGCAAAAAAAAATCGCTGCATCCAATTTCAATGATATAAAGCTAATTAGATCTTCAAAAGCATTACTAGTTGACAATGGCTCTTCCTGAATCACAACAAAAATGCATGTGGTGTTTAGACCCGACCAACCCATGATGATTGAAGGTGGAAACTTCCTAAACCCCCAACTCAAACTTTGAGCACTAAATTTGCAAAGGACTTTACGCATGGCTTAACTCTAGGGTCCAATGTGGGGTACTTTAGACCTCCATGGACTTTAGGCCCATGGGCTAATGCCTCGCAATCTCCCTATGTTGATTACTAAATGATACGTCCATAGCACGTTGAAATTCATATTTGATGGAGACGTTGAATAGAGATCTTCATCTTGAATTTGGCCATGGACTAGAGTTCACAGAACCTTGGACCACACCGTCCACGATTTCTCTACAATCGCCGAGTTCATTCTTTTTTCAATAACATGCTGCATTTTCTCCTATATTTGATTGCAATAGTGCAGCTTGCGATTTTGAGTACCCGCGTACCGAAATCTCTGACACCTCTCAATCAAAAAATTACCCGCCGATTGAAATCCCTAATGTTGACCATTTTCTGATGTTGACCATTTTTTAGGATAGCGTCTAATGCTATGTTCCCTATGAGTTTCGGGATTTTTGTTTTTGGTCAGCTTGAGAGTATGATATTCCAGGACATGTAACTAAGGGCGACAATCAAGATTCGAGTGCTTCTTTTTTTTTGGTTTGCGTTTGCTCTTTGTATTTTTGGATTCAAGTTTCTAAATTCAACTTGTTTGAAAACTAGTTGATCCGCGCACAACACATCAAAAATGGGATCTACTAGAGACATTGAATGGAGATGTCGATCTCAAATTTGGCCATGGATTGTAGATTGCAAAACCTTGAACCACACCTGTACAAAATTTCTTCACAAGTGGCGAGTGTTCATTGTTCAGTAATGTGCTATCTTTGCTCAATAATGTTGTTTTGTTTGGGATCCTCCGCTCCTCAATCAAGTGATTTTTGTATTTTGAAATCCTTAGCATTCACCATCCTCTTGTTGACCATTTTCCTAGGTAGCTAATGATTGCGTTGAATCCTCGTCCCGTTCGACGGTACATTTCTTGTTGGCTTTGGTACTGATGTTTTTGTAAAACATGAGTGCACGTAATTTCAGGAAGGGTATTTGAGGGCAGAGGTCAAGATTTGAGTTGCTCTCCTTTTCTTTTTATATAGTGCGGGATGCCAAAGCCGTCCCACGAAGTGAGCTCACGTCTACGTGGGACCTGGGTTGCAGGGCCGGGTCGGTCTAACACTGCGAGCCTTGTCGCGCGTGTTCGACAAGGTCTAGCTTGCCGCGCCCAAACTGTCCGCGTGCCCGCACATAAAAAAGAAACGCTCACTCGTCTGCGGGCCATGCTCCATGGGTTGAGCCCGCGACGGACTTGTGGCCCGGTTGCTCGCGATGATGCTCGTCAAGACGGATGGAGGAATGATTGCCGTCTGGTTTAGGGGTTAGGATGCGACACGATATGCTGCACCCCTGCGATGTGACGGCTTGGGCATGGTCCTTCTCCAATTTTCAATTGCGTCTTTGTGAACTCAAATGATGGGTTCTTCTTCCCCTGCATGATATTTTTGAAATGGCATTGCGGCTCTTCTTGCTTGGTGGTTGTAGCTTGCTCTTTGTCCAATTTGATGTTGTCATTTTTTTCAGGGATTGCACTTGAGTGGCGTGCATCTGCAGGTTCTTCTTTCCATGCGTGATAATTTAGAAATGGCACTGCGATCTGAGCTGCTAAGTGGTTTTAGCTTGCTTTTTGTCCATTTTGGTGTTGTCCTTTTTTGGAGGGGATTGCGCTTGACTGGCTTGCGTCTGAAGGTTCTTCTTCCCATGCATGATACTTTTGAAATGGCACTACGATTCTTCCTGCTTGGTGGTTTTAGCTTGCTCTTTGTCCATTTTCATGCTGTTTTTTGGGAGGGGATTGTGCTTGATTGGTGTGTGTTTGCAAATTCAAGTGTCCTTTTGACATTCCTGATCCGTAAGGCCAAGTGACGTAGTTGGTGACATACTGAAGCTTCAGAAGAGCCCATGGCAAAAACATCATATGCAAAACCATGGGTCCAGAAAACGAGATACCCTCACGTCATGACATGCGGATTAGGGGATGGTCCTACTTTCTATGCATACAAGGACCTGCAGATGCAAGAATGGCTGGGCTGCAACACTTTCTGGAATGTGCTTCATAATTCACTTGTGGGTTGGGTAGACGAGGTATGTTAACCATGGCCTACTTCCAACTTCTTCTTTTGTTGCTATCCTTTCATTTTTTCTGTTCCAGTGGGATCTCTTGGAACCCTAAATTGCCTTAGATTTCAGCATGTGATGTTCGCGTTCTTCACCAACTACGTCACTTGGCCTTGTAGATTGGGAATGACAAGAGGACACTTTTGCTTCCACCTCTCTTGGTCAAATCATTCACATACAATTTACCAACAATTGGTTTTGAATGCGTAGGTATTCAAGGGACCGAGTCAAAAATTGAGGATTTATAAGAGCACTATGACGTATACTTGCTTCAAGTGCCACTGCCGTTATACAGAACCGAAGTACAAGGAAGTGGCATTGGAGGCTCATGAAGACAATAGAGCAGCAGAAGAAGATAAGAAGACTGTGCCGGGCTCCAAATTGTCATTTTTCTACATACAGTGCCGCTTGTATTGCAAAGAAAAGGCCCSATTGAATTGGCATAGGACGCGCGGTTCTTGCTCCCAATACACAGGCCACGAATTCGTCATAATGTATCCAAATTGGAAAACRGGCGGCATGAAAGAGCTCGAGAATATAAAAGCCAAGAGGGAGAAAGAAGACCCAYACGATTCAAAGCATGCCAAGCGGCGTTTTGAAATACCACATGTTGAAGGCTGCAAGAGGATGAAGAATTACTAGAATAAAATTGTGTTGAACTTGTCAAAAACTACTTTTTATTCAACATAAAAGTGTAGGCTAGATTTTGTTGAGATCTCCCTTTGTAATCCAAAATTTTGCATTCTAACACAAAATTTTGCGTTGAACTTGTCAAATTCTATGTTAAAATGCTGAAACGCATAATTTTGAGTAATGAAGGGAGAACTCAACAAAATCTAGCCCACACTTTCATGTTGAGTAGAACACAGTTTGTGTCAAGTACAACGCAATTTTGACAAGTTCATTGAAGTTTTCAACAAGTTAATCATAGTTTTCTTTTGGTGAATGATGGTGGAGCCCCCACKATAAGAAATCCATTTTTTTTGAGATGTTTTTACTATTTTTCTTGACGCATTTTTGTGGTCATTAAATAAACATCTCATGTTATTATGTCAACAATGATGTTCAACAATACATCTGGGCGAATAGAGAAGGGTTGTTCGACAAGCACATCCTAGTGGAAGTGTGTATAATTGAACCTGTGCACAACCTCTCTCTAGTCTAAGATGAATCATGAGAAGTCCCCTCTTGCAAAATATAGTGCTTGGATCACATTCTCCGTTGGAGGATAAAGATAAAAGACTATACATAATTAAAGATAAGTTCTGCATACTATATATATTGTACAAGTAATCTAGGGACCGAAACGATTGGAAAGGCCGATCTTTTTTGCATGATAAAGTGTGTGGCATCTATTCAACAGCGCACACTAAGAAAAGTAGAAAAGTAATTAAAATATTATTTATACACTAGAAATCTTTAGTGACCTATCAATGGCCAAACAACATCGGAAAACCTCCCCCTGACGTGGATGGGTTGATTTTTGGACCTTCGTGACCAAGGCACACAGGCATCTTCTTGAAATCTAAGACCACGTTGTTCAATCCATGCAACATATATAAAATGTGAGAATGACACACCGCTCCTTGAGGATCTTCATGGTTTGGGATTGGAGGACACATAGATCAAATGCTATAAATTGGATAACATCCACTAAAACGTTTTATGCCGCATGAGCAAGGTTATATGCAGTCACAACTTTTCCTTGATAGGCAACTGTGGATTTACATTGAGCATAGGAATTAGGGGTCTTAGAATCTTTTAAAAATGTGCCCAGATTCAATTGAATATGTATCTAACGTCACAAATTGAACAAATATCCAATATCTTGAATGCAACATATGGAGGGTAAGTAAGAAACTTTGACAAGACAATATGAACGTGTTAATATAAGAAAAGAGCTTCCACTTAACCATAGTGGTACCCAACAACAATTCAAGTAGCACTAGAAGAAAACTGCGTTAGACTGCCCAAAATCTGCGTTGGATTCCCCCAAAACAGCGTTAGATTAAACAAAAAACATCATATGGTTTATGTTGAAAACCACGTTGAAATCACTGTGAATTGTGTTAAAGCGTAGGGAAATGCAAAATCTATGTTGGATTCTATGATGTCTATGTTTCACTTGGTTTTTACTGCATTTTCAACATGGTTTTCAACATAAACCATATGATGTTTTTTTGTTTAATCTAACGCAGTTTTGGGGAAATGTAACGCACATTTTGGGCAGTCCAACGCGGTTTTCTTCTAGATAATGCTAAAGTAGAACTGTACTCACTATCCGATGTCTGTAAATCTGCCTGAACAGCACGATCTTCTACAAATTGTAGAGCGCGTGGATCCATTGAAAGTGCCCTAAAAGTCGGTTTAGGGTTTAGTGCGACAAAATTCCTACATGTTGCTTCGGCATACACGGGTAGAAGAAACAATTTAGGGAGGCTTGGGAAAAATCTTGGATTACCGAAGAACAGAATGCTTCTCACTTCTTGGGCATGCCTGCACAAATGCACAATCAAGTGAAGGATACATTAAGTAAGAGAAGATATGTTCATTGAGAGGTTCCAATTCAAGTACACCATAGGGAAACTTACTTACTGAATCGTGATGTCCTTACAATGCGTTGGACAGGGACTTCATCCTCATCCATATTAGTGTCAGGAGCAGGGCGTGCTAGTTGAGGTTGAGGAACAGCAACTGAACGCATGACCGGAGCAATGAAGGCGTCAAAGATGGCCTTATTGTCTTCAAATGCGAGAATATGACAACGTGTTGCACGGCAAGCTTGAATGCTTGCACTTGCAAGCACCAAGAACAAATATTAGGCCCTGTCATCATCAATGATAGCGACTTATTCATACAATGTTTGTCATAGAAGTAGAAACAATAAGCATGGATTACTTGTCCCTGTAGTACAGTCCACAACAATATCCCTTACTTGAGAGCATGCTTCCACAAGCATTTGCATAAATTGTCTTGCCTTCTCCCGAGGTTCCCTCCATGGTGTGTCTCCATTCATCATGACGTCCTCTTTGTTACAGAATTTCTGCAACATGTCATCACAAGCAACATTCACCCCAACCACGTCATGGGATGGAACAAATTGAAATGGAAACTCCCCCTTTGTCTTTGGTCCAGAGTGTCAAACTACCAGAGATACAACAAATCGCATTATCTGCATAGAAAAAACATGTCATGAATGAAACAACAATGTCTAGAAACTTCAAGGAATTGGACATGGATTGCATTTGGCAACAAGCAAGCTTTACCGTTTTCGTTGGATCCAAAGGCGACGTCAAATGAAGATGATTCATGCYGAACCAAATATAGAGGATTTTGAATTTGTATTCATGGCAAAAGCCAAGGAGGTGGCTCTTGTGTTGTCRAGAGGGGGCTAGATACATGACCAAAAGAGCGCCACTGTCGTGGAGGTAYTGCTTTGCAAAATCAAAKAYYGRGACCAACCATTGCATGTGGAACTCRTTCCACTTGGGAATGGATGAAGGTGGTGYGGAGATGGTTGGAAYATGTAAAGCCTCCGGTACRTCCAYRAACATCAAGTTGACAGCGGACTCAATACTCAAGAYACTACCAAAGTAGCAATCTWTKTTTGCTRAATGYTGCTTACAAAARGCCYGTTCACATAGTTAATGATGGTCAAAGGTACTTAACAAAAAGRTAATTAATCTTAGGGATTATTCAATGAGAAGTCACTGTCAATGTCTCACCAAAAGAAACATCTCATGAAGTTGTTGAAGTGAAAGTACAAATGGACAACAATCAAAAGAAAAAGTAAAAAAGGCTAGGCTGTACCATGGCGAGGAATGCACGGACGTCATCAAATTGGTATTGCTAGGAAGAATAGCCAACAACAAGTTTAGAATGCACTCATCAATGTCGGGAACTGGATTCAGTGTTTGAATTAGTGGTTTCAGTTCGTGCACCAATTGGCCTTATGTGAGAGAGAAACCCGAAAACCCTACAGGCATATCGGTTGTGCTGTTAGCAGGCTCTTGCACTGAGGTTTCTGCCTTCCTCTTCTTCCCCTTCTTCTTTGCTTTCTCCTTCTCCTTCTCTACCTGAGCAAGAACCCTTTTCTTCTGGTTATACTCTGTCTTTTTCTTTGCCTCTTTGTATCGCTTTACCTTCCTCTAGTTAGAAGCCTCCCGTTTCTTGATAGCACGTTGTTTAGCCTCGGGCTCCAATCCGGCAAATTCATCAAACTTCATATCTACAATTCTGGAATCTTCGAGAGTCTGGAAGAGAGCCTGCTCTTCAAGCGATGTGATTCCGAAGTTGCACTCAAGGTATCATGGACATGCTTGGAAATGTGCGCTCGTCCAATTTTTAGTTTGCGTTGGCAAAAACATGTTGTCGGCGGAACTATGGTCTAGCCACGTGGTAAGAAATATAGGCAAATCCGCCTTCGAAATGGCCTTTTGGGAGTAAAGTTCAAAATTGATATACGTGCGGTTTAGGGTTTAGATCTCCAAAGATTTAGGTCCCCGCATGGCCAACGAGAACATGAAACAAGTAGCATGTGAAACTGCGCACACCAAAGCATTTCACTATGGGTAYYGYAACAGGTGCTCTATTCACTCATCTAGGCAGTACAAGTCATTGACTATGACCACCAGAATTTTTTTTTATTGAACTACAATATGAGTTTGGGTAGGGTGAAGACCGATTGATTACAAAGAGACAGAAAGAGATCAATCCCGTGTATACCCAATGCCACCATGACTCATATGACAATTGGTTATTGATGATGGACTTTTCTGTTTACACTTGAGTGTGGGACAACCGTACCTGAAAATGGCTAGCTTGATAGCGAGAATGGATCCTTTGTAGTCCTTGAATGAGTCAGATTTTTTGAAGGCATCCATGCCTTTGAACACTCCCATGTATGCATGCTCCCATAGCTTCATTCTCCAACCTTCCAAATAATCAACCAATTTTTCAGGCTCGCCAGCAACGGACATGTCTACGGAGATATTATCTTGAGGCACAATGGAGTGAAACATCTCTATTGCTCCTTCTTCAAGCTACAAATGCACGGGTCAATTTTGAGTATTCAAGAAACTGAATTTCATAGGAAGTCCAATCATGTATAATATTCAGAACTGACAAACAAAACACGTTACGTCCACAAACATATGAAGGAGCCAACACAAAGAGAACCATAAATTTACCCCTGCATACTAGGAAGCCTTTGCAAGAAATGACTGTAATTTTTCCTCGTTCGCAAGACGAGGTGGGAGCCGTTGTGCCTCACGAGATGGAGCAGACAAGTTCAGTCATTTGAGCCACCTCACCTTGTAAGCGGAAGGGACATTTGTAGTGGCTATCATCTGCAACTTCTCTAGTGTCAACTCGGGCACTGTAAAAAGGCTCCAATGGCGCTTGATCTGCGGTTTAGGGTACCAAATCAGAAAACTAAATCATAACAAAGGAAAAAACAAGATGTATAGTGATTTGATATGGGAGTTCAGTGGGAGTAGCAAACATCTTTCAGAAAGTCTGGCCCAAGATATGGTGAGGCAACCGCAATAATTTTGGACAGTTTCTTGTATAGTTTTTTGGTGCAGTCCTTGATAGACATTCGCATTGCTTCTGCAACAACTTCTTTCATCCGCTCAATCTTCAATGTATCTTCATAGAATTGATTATGCGAGAAGGATTTAAAAGATGTATAAAAATGAAAACAAAAATAGTGTCTTACTTGTTAATGTTGTGCATGGCTTGCATGGCCACGCCAATGCGGTTCCGAGTGTCTAATACACTGGAATCAACACAAATGTGCCAGTCTTTGTCGGTTGAGTGGCAACGTTGAATATAATTCATCCAAGCAATTTGTCTGTGATTTCCATCACATACAAAGAATTTGTAGTCCACCAACTGATGTAGTTGGGGGGTAGACTTCAAGTGCTCATTGAACTGGTCATTTTTGGAATTCCATATAGGACCCATTTCTCTTTCTCCTCATCGGTGCAAAGTGTCGTCTCGCCGCTCTCATTAGCAATCAATACATAGAACACATGAGCGCCATCCTCGTAACCATTGCTGAATTGGTTCTCCAGCAACATCAAGTCGCATATCAATGTGGGGCGGACTATTGGCATGGGCACCAACCTGCACAGGGGAATGCGCAGTTGGGAATGGTCTGAGATGGTCAACTTCAAACTTGTGATAATTGCAATGGTGTCAATCTTCTGTGACCGCCGGATGTCGTCCTCCAATACACCATCTTTGAGTCCTAGAATGTGATGCTCAAGCTCCTCCTCGACATCAGCATCTACAAATATCTGTGTCAATGGCTCGCCCTCCTTTAGGGATGATGCAGTAGACATAGGTGAGGTTTCCACACAGTCGAACTCCTTATTTGATTGCACAACAATGAGGTTGGTATAGGCTTCAAAATTAAAGTGTATTGTAAAAAAATGTGCTCAACAAATTTGAAAGAAAAGCRATTGTTCAAATATAAAAGAGTTTTTTAATACAATATTGTGTTCAAACACATAGGTCCAATTTGTATCAATTGGAGCACAAACAAATCGAAGTTGGTGATCTGTAATGGCCACAGCAAAATATGAGGATGTCTTCATCAATATGTAGTGTAGAGTTTATCTTGATATCCTTGTCACCCCTTCTAGAGTGCTCAATGCTATTCCGAGACTTGGAGAGAAAATAGAGTTCAACATCTTCTCCTACCAAAGTACAAAAAGAGTGAGCAGGGGTCATCAGACCCCTCCTACACAAATCACCTACACCTCTATCCAAATCCCAAATAAGATCATCTACACTCACCCTCGGCCGGTCGCCGTGAAAAGCGGCAACTTTAGGTTGATTGTCTATAGGAATATCCAAAATCCACGGATGAGAAGTTGCAGGTGTTGGCTCTGCGATCTCCATTTTCATTTGGTCTTGGGAGCTCACCACACCCTCGTCGACCTCGTCCATCGGATACAATATTGAAGTGTCGCGCGCAATCTGAAAGAGAAACGACTAGAATGTATTAACAAATCAAACAATCATTCACAAAGGCATCCCAAGATAAAGTCACCTAAATTATCAAAGACCTTATCTCCACTTCAACAAGCACTCAACAAAGAAATAAAAGTCTAAAACAAGGAACATTGAACCCAATATCCTAACCTATGCTGCAGCAATCTCTGCAAGCATAGCACCCCATGCATCTCCCCAGGCCACCTTCAAAACGACATGTTTCAAGAAACCCGCACGCAGACTTCCCTCTCGTCACCAAGACCACGCCTTCAGCTGACAGTCTTGAGCAACCCCTGACCTCTCACCTCGAATCCCAGCCACCTAAGACCTCACCGTGAACCCTTGCCACCCCAGCTCACTTTTGATATTGCAAGACCTTGCCATCCCACCCATCCCTCTTGGCACCGGGATTGCGAACGGGGCCCTCTCACCCGAGCTCTCCCCGCCCTCTCTCCCCGAACCCTAGCCCCCGAAACCCTCACTGCGACCTCGAGACTCAACCACCACCAAATGCCTCTCCCCGTCGAGATCGCAAGACCTAGCCACCCCACCCACCCCTCTCGGCATCGAGAATGCACACAAGGCCCTCTCACCCAAACTCTCCCCGACTTCCTTCCCGAAATCCCAACCCCTGAAACCCTCACTGCAACCGATTGCTGAGCCACCAACAAATCCCTCTCCATGTCAAAATCACAAGCCTCTGCCACCCTGCCCACCCCTCTTGTCACCAAGACTGCACACAAGGCCCTCTCACTCGAGCTCTCCCCGCCCTCTCTTCCCAAACCCCAGCCTCCAAAACCCTCACCGTGACCTCGGGAATCAACCACCACCAAAACCCTCTCCCCGTTGAGATTGCAAGACCCTTCCACCCCGCCCACCACTCTCGGCACCGAGACTGCAAACGGGGCCCTCTCACCTAAGCTCTCCCCGCCCTCTCTTCCCAAACCCCAGCCTCCAAAACCCTCACCGTGACCTCGGAAATCAGCCACCACCAAACCCCTCTCCTCGTCGAGATTGCAAGATCCTGCCACTCCGCCTACCCCTCTTGGCACCGAGACTGCACACGAGGCCCTCTCACCCAAGCTCTCCCCACCCTCCTTCCCAAAATCCCCACCCCCAAAATCCACACCGCAATCGATTGCTGAGCCACCAACGAATCCCTCTCCCTGTCAAGATTGCAAGACCCTGCCACCCCGCCCACCCCTCTCGGCACTGAGACTACACACAAGGCCCTCCCATCCGAGCTCTCCCCACTATCCTTTCCAAAACAAACCCCCAAACCCTCACCGCAACCTCGGGACTCTGCCACCACCAAATCCCTCTCCCCGTCAAGATCGCAAGACCCTGCCAACCCACCCACCCTTCTCGGCACTGAGACTGCACACAAGGCCCTCTCACCCGAGCTCTCCCCGCCGTCCTTCTCAAAACAAACTTCCAAACCCTCACCGCAACCTCGGGACTCTGCCACCACCAAAACCCTCTCCCTGTCGAGATCGCAAGACCCTGCCACTCCGCCCACCCCTCTCGGCACCGAGACTACAAACTAGGCCTTCTCACCTGAGCTCTCCCCACCGTCCTTCCCGAAACAAACCCCCAAACCCTTACCTTGACCTCGGGACTCAGCCACCAACGAACCCTCACCACAAACACTCATTTGGACTTCACCTCTAACGTCACCGAGTAGTACGCAGTGCAATTGTAATTGATGCTCCATTCCCCAGCACCTTGAAATGTAAAATGTGATGTTCACCACCGCAATAGGCCAGGGCACAGCATTCATGTCGAGCGACAAACATCCAAGTCTCTAACAGTCTGCCATGAAGAAAGTGCGCAAAGCAGGTGTCTTTCTTGCAGGTCGACCCGAGCCACTGCCCTTTGGGTTTTTTTCTACCCGTCACGGGTTCATCTTCAAGGCTTCTTGCATGTAAATCTCTAAGATGACATTTGACAAGGTAATAATCTAGGATTATCGTCGTCTGCCGCCCCCGGTTCCGCTTTCACTTCAACAACACATTGGGAAGGTGGACAAGACACTCCAATGGGCGGCAAGAACTTGTTTTGCAGACGAATGCAGACATTGTTTTGGTAGCCTTTTACATGTTAAATTCAGTTGGATATGCTTTAGGGGAGGGCATGCAGTGGTACTTCGCTTCGGAAGACCCCGCTTATGTACTTCCTATAAATATTAGATTAGGTGGTGCTCAACATTTGTTGGTTCAAGATCTGTATGTTCTATTTTGAAATTTGGCTATCAAGCCAAACATCAAAGCATCTTGCATTCCTGTTAATGGAGTATATGCACTTATTGACATACAAGAATGTAGTCATTTTTTCATTTGACAGTTTCACTCTCTGTATTGTCACCGTTACCTGCATTGTATGTGGTTTGCATTCATTACATGTGCTTTGGCATTATTTGTTTTAGGATGACACCTTTAGAGTAACACCGTCACTAATTATTATTGTTGATTAGTCCAAACTCTTATGGCCGTCACTGCCGTCATTCATGCGCACTCCCATTTAAATCTAGCACAAGGACAATGTTGTCTGATTTAGGTTTTCAATCGTATTATTGATAGCCAGTGTTTGTTATCATGTCCGTTTCATTCCGACTACAATGCCCCTGACATCAGTTAACTGGCTACTTTTAGAGCACATATTATTTAACTACGCCATTAGTCGAGACTCAAATTCAGTATGTGAGATTGAAACATGTGTTTACATCTTCTGGGTTTTTTTGATATGGTAGACTTCTTGAACTTGGTTGTCGTGTGTGCAAATGATAAAGGAGTACCAGTGATTTTTCCGATGGGCGAAGATGGACTAGCGGAGGTCTTGGAGCTCAGATTAAATCTAAGATTTTGTTATGTCATGGAGTCAATCCATTTGGATGAGGAGGTTTTTGAGTCCAAGTCTAGAGTCCTCACTCACACTGTTGGGCAATTACCTGCTTCGTTTGGGGAGAACAAGTTCTGGATCATAAAACCAGGAAAGTATAGGGCATACGGAGTGCCTTCCTCTACTAACTTGGATTCCAAAGATGCACTCGCATTTCATTGTTTCTTGTTGTCATCTCTTAGAACCCCTCCTCTGCAACGTGTCAAACTTGAACATTCTTCTGAGCACGTAACAGTCTTAAGTTCTGATTCAGACGTCAATTCACCTGAACTACTGCTGTAGATGAAGACTCCTTCAGTTAGTAATTTGCCTTCATTAGGTATCGTCCCACCTGTAATGAAGAAAATGGAATGTCATCTAGATGCATCAAAAGGTTTTGTGATTGAGTGCTTGAGAGGACTATGTGCTTTGAAGGGATGTAGGAACATTTTGTCGAAATTAAATTATGACAAAATTGAAATTCAGAGAGGCGATGTTGCCTCCCAAATTCAACAGCGACATCATATTTGAATTACCATCTATAGACACTTCTAATATTTTATTGCAAGCTAAGCAAATGTCCGGGATGGATAAACGATACGATGGACATGCTGGGTCCAAAACAGCTACTACAAATATCGTGAACCGCATGGGCCTTTCGTTCCTCACTTCTGTTTGCTTAGGTCATTTGAGGTGCCTAAACCCCGGTTGCAAGTTTCTTTCTCCTGTTCATCGACTGCAGGATGTGAACCAATTGGAATGGGAAGGCATGTCACCGCCGCCGCTTGATGTAGGACACTGGCATCCGCCAGGTTCTACGCTTGTGTGCAAAATTTGCAAACAACCTCCATCCTGTGTTGCGTGTTGCAATGTGCGGGTTTATTATGTCATTGGAAGCGATAAACACACTTGACCTTTTGTTCATCTTGGCAATCACGACCATCATGTCAAGGATGGTGAACTAAGAGACATATAAGAGAGAAGTTGGTCTCTTATTGGGGAGCAATTGGAGGGGACACCGTCTCCATTAAATTTAGCAATTGTCATGGAAGCTACAAAAGAACTTCTGGGTCACCTGCTTCTGTTGAAAGATGGAGATGCGCCAAAAACCTTGGAGTTCGTTGATCTTCTCCCGGTCTTAGACAAATGCAAATACTTGGGCTCTCCAAGTATACGGAATGAGGTAACTTTTTTTAGGTATTTGCAAAGATTTGGATTTTGGAGTCATAGATAGCATTACAAAATTGAGAGGGGCAAGTACTTGGGCCTTTGTTCAATAAAGTAAATTCTCGGGCCAAGGGACAGATGCGGATAAAGTTTTTGTTTTCAAAATGTCTGAAGTGGGGCTAAGTAGTGGAGTCAACTTGGTAAAGCGTATGCAATTGGGCGGTGACCTCGAAGATGCTTGGATCATGTTTGACCATGTCAAACGGGTCCAAGATTGGACTACTATGGCCTATCACATATACGATTCTTTGTATTGCCATGTTATGACCATTGCGTGTTGCGACGTGCAATCTAAAGATTGTGCAACTTAAGTTCTATTCTACAATAACCTAAATTCTGTTGTTGAGAAATACGGTGTAYACGAGACACAGTTTTAAGGATCCATGGCAGATAGTGCTCAAGCCAATTGGAATGCTGTAAGGACGATATACGGATCTAGAAACATTTTGCAACCAATGGAAAATTGGGAAAGAACTTGTCTCTTTCATTGGACTCAATCCATGGAAGAGCATACAGAGGCCAAAATTCGTAGAGATCTACAAGATCAACCCCGTCTACTATGCAAGCAGTACAAGAGCGCTAGATCTRCTGAAGAATCAGAGACACGTTTCCTTGCTATCAAAGCGTGGTGGTTGTCATCAGGTGCCAATATGAGAGATGGACTACGGCGACTTTAATTATGGCTGGCATTTTGGCACTTCCGTTATCGCCAATGGAGCAGTTACGATCAACTTGTAAGTTTCTCCCCTCGGAGCCTATTGTATGCAATAGTCATGAAGGCGCTACATAAGAACATCAATAAACATTTTGTCATGTAGGTAGAACAAGTGCTGCAATACGTGAGGTTGTATGAATTGATTCATGCCATTGACATCCTCAATACTCCTCTCAGCACCGAGAGGGACTCTTGAACTACATCTCTTTGGGCCATTTTTGCAATTCAATGGCAAGCTATCTATGCAATGAATACCAAATTCAATTCCAGTACATACTATGTAGAACACTAAAATGCTAAGGTGTCCTCTCATGGCCAAAGAAGTCACTATATGCACTTTCCATATTGATTTTTGGTCCATTTGGAAATGCTCCAGAATAGACTGGTACTTCAGAAATTGTGCATGGACAGAGGAACCTCAAGAATCCTCTACATACATAAAAGAATTTCCTAGGTTCAGTAGTTGTGCACTTTATGATATGGACTTCTGAGATTGCATACTGTACAGTGTTCTATAGGACATGTCTACAAGTGCTAAATAAAGAGAGTAACATAGGCTTCCTAGCATCCCATCCTATTTTCTAAATCGTACAAATAAATTTGAATGCAATTTTAGCCCTTGCAATAAATTCTTTTGATGTGTGATTTCAGGATCTCTCTGAATTTGAGCTTACACAAATGCCGTCTTGCAATCTTGCCGAGACCGTACATAATAAGTGGCTTCCACAATCTGGAAACCGTAGTAAAGATTTATACATGACTACAATAGACAATCTTGTGAGAGCTTTTATGCAGATGGTTAAGTACTATCAATACCTAAAGGAAAACCAAGCTGGGACAGGACTGGGGAAAGAAGAGCTCCTGCTACGAGTTACACAACAGTCAACTGAGCAAATGGGAAATCCAAAGGTCCTAACAGAAGCAATCTCTTCTATTTCCAAAGTAGAAGAATTTTTTAATAGGGAGCCTCACCTCGAAGGGAAAGAAGTATTTGGATCACGAAAGAGAAAAGCAAACATGCCACTTGGCTGTGAGTACGATTCACGTAGGCCAGACAAAGTCAATTTCTTGCATCCTTGCACAGAAACAAGATCCTGGAGAGCCACGACGAGYGCACAGAATTTGAACCCCATACTAGAAGACGTTCTTGTAAATGAAGATGTGGATATTCCCCTTGCAATGTCCACTGAAGGCATTTTGGGCCAGATTAGTACTCACACGTTGACTCATGTTTTGGCCATTGAAGAGACCATGTGTGATGAAATACAATGGTACATTGCAAGATTACAAAAACATCAGGGAAGGCGTGCTTTGCTCTTCAAGCAATTATAAAGAAGAAGTGCACAGCGCAGATAGTTCAAAACAACATTACAAATGCTGCTCCAACATATACAGGGATGATGGTGAGTTACAAGAAGAACTGTAATGATTGAATGCAGTTTTTCTTCTACAATGATGATATTGAACGTTGTATGAAGGGAACTAGGCGGAATTGGGTGTTATCTGAACCACCAATTCCAACCATTTGGCTAGTTAAAATGGGCACTAAACTCTCAAAGGCTGAGATTTTAGCCCTAAAAGCGGTTGGTTTTTAACTTCCACAACGTGAAGTAATATCATCCCGAAGACTGTTTGGTGGAGAAATGGGCATTGAATTAGTGCGTGCCTACCCCATTCCAACATTGCTTGATGAGCATCTATCTCATCAAGCGGGGAAAGTCATTCGTCGGAACTTGAAGGCACCAACAACTAAGCACCAAAACAATTGTGCTTCGGCACTAACTTTGAATGCCCGCATTCAAAGGGTGACCATGGTTCCTCATACTGGATTTGGTTGCATAGTGTCTTTGATTTCTGGTGCAGAGCCTCGGACTGAAACCTACATGCTCATCATTTCATCATTTTTAGAGTGCACATGCCCAAATTTCAAGTAGATGAAGTTGAAGTGCTTGGGTAAGCATGGAACTTGGGCAAATTGCAAGCATTTGTATTTTGTTTTCATTGTCATTTGCAACCTCCAATCTTCGTCAGATGTCTTCATTCATGCTACAAGCTTCAGATTCAATGAAGTGAAGCAAGTTCTACTTAGTGGGATACTCAACCACATAGTATCAAACTAGCTTTTCTTTTTGCAAACTTGAACCACTCCCTATGTTTAGGATTCATGAATTATGAARAAGTGAGCCTACTTGCTTTACAATGGACTTACTAGCCCTCCATTAGCATTTATTGCAATGACCTACTTTTGTGCATTRTATTTCTATATYTGAGCTAGTTGGCATCATGTGTTTGTATATTTGGGGGCTTTAAATTATGCCTCAATTATTACTTGACATGGTGGAATCCGGAAAACAAAACAATTTCATCTTCAATGAAAAATTTCTAAATTATTATGGAAGTAGATTGCCTTGTCCATGAACAATTCCAAATTTCCACAATAATAGGAATAATTTAATTCTACTATTACATGGTTCCTAGAACCATGCACAGTCCATCTAACACCGTCATAGGACACCCTATTTCCATGATCATAGGTCGCATTAGATAGAAGTTCTTATTTGTGCATTGGCATTAGGTTTCTCCTTCTTTGGATTGTTTGSGTCTTAATAGCCTACTGTTATCGACTCGCGGACCCTATAAACTTTTTTGTATAGTATTTCATGTCCTTATTGATGTATTGGAATGAAATTGTACATGTACTGGTGTCCACAATTTTCATGCACTTTCATCGGTCTTTTTCCGCTACTTCCATCCTCGTTTCATCTACTTTCATCCAATTTTTTCATCTACTTTCATCCAATTTCATCTATTGTCACCCGATTTTTTCATCTACTGCCATGCAGTTTTTTCATCTACTTTCATCCATCTTTGTCATCTTTAGTAATCAAATTTTCATCTACACCCATGCTAATTCTTTATAATTTCATTTTCATTTTAATCTACTTTTACACACTTTGTAATGTACTTTTATCYGCTTTTTCCATCAAYCCTYGGCCAATTTATTTTTTATTTTCACTTTGAACTTTCTAGCATTTTATACAAAAAAATTCTTGGTATTCACTCCAAAAAAGTCCCATTCCATCCGATGTCTTTATCAACATTTTGCCAATCCATCTCATTTTTCCATTTTCAATCTAAGATCTACGCTCCTTGCTCACCATTCCTTGCTCTTTGCTCACCGCTCATTGCTCACCACTCGCATACTAGCAACGTTGTTCTGCACCACTACCTTAAACAACAATATGTTATTCAGCAGGACACAGTGGAAGAGAACCACTTTGATAATACTCAATAGTTCAGAAACTTTGTGTTCTTGTATTCATAAGACCTTGATATGAGTATAAAATAATTCTTCTGCTAGGTGTGTGACGGATTTTTATTTCACATTCAATCCACATGCAGTATTTGGTCTTGGTCAATATTTGAGTGGGTTGCAACGCACGTTCTTTGATTTCAGACCTTCCATTCCAGAATGATTTACTCTAAGTTTGAGTTCCCATCTTCTACGTATACAAGTTTCCAGAAAATCATTTAGGGATTCAGGATTTCAATTTGAGTGAAGTCAGTCTCCCGCAGTGCTCTTTGAAGTACCAGAAAATGCTTATTGGAAATTGCTAATTCTTGCGTTCAGGCATTTCAGGGAATCGTTCGAATTGGAGGACCGGGAATCTTTAGTGAAGCAGTTCAAGTACAATGTTGTTTTTTTGCCTAGGAGGCTTCCATTTTTTTTCATTAATTAATTGTTAGGGTTATCTTACTCAAGCAGGGATACAGAGGCGCCAGAAAGGTCAATTGCATGCACATGCAGAACGCTATTATAAACAATGACAATGCGCTACTTCTTCTTCACAAAAAAAGGAACTCATGATAATAAAAGGCACTTGGAGAATGCTATTGCAGACAATGACAGTGCGCTACTTTTCTCACTTGAAGAAGGCACTTACGATGAAAGAAAAGGAGTGATCACTGTCTTCTTTTGAAGAAGTTTCTTCACCCCATTATTTGCTCTCAAATAAAAGCWCGCACAAATCTTTCATCTGGGAGTCGTAACCTTCTGCGACAGCAAAAAAGCCACTCACTATAAGAATGGAGGAACTCAAAATCAATGCTTCCACATATCCACTACCAAGAAAGTCCTCCCTCGTATTGTTAGTCCAAACCTTCTGCGACAGCACGACCAACTGACTATAAGAATGAAGGAACTCAAAAACAATGCTTCCACATATCCACAGCCGAGAAAGTCCTGCCTCATATTGTCACGGCATTTTTCATTGTAGACAACCAATACACAACCTCCTTATATTAATGAACACTCACTGGGCTAGTGAATACTGAGCATGATTTTAGACTATTGTTCCTTTTGAAACTGCTAACATGTTTGATCAAGTGCAAAATGAATTGTGAACCTTGACCTTAGTAGAGGGCTTACTTCTTTGTAGGGAGTAAGCACAACCCTTTGGACCCGCAGTTATGAATCTATTACATTTCTTGTAAGGTAGAAGTGCTTCTTCTACCTGTGTGATAGACGAGGTTTGAAGTACTTTCTCACTTGAAGACATACACACACATGCTTTTTTATATAGATGAATATCTATACGTATATATATACATTATTGGATACATGCACATTTACACATATATATATTTGATTAGAGAGAGAGAAAGGTAGAGGAATGCTAAGATATCTTTGCAATCTTCTTTTCCAATAAAGCATGGTTGAAATGGATTTGAAAACGATATGGTCCAAACACATTTATTGTAATATTTACATATTTGTATTTCTTCACTAGTTTGTTTGTGGTCTATGTCCACGTCCCGTTATCRTGGATTTTATACTCGTGTATAGGCAAGTATCTTGTTGAAAGTTTAGAGTAACTTCAAAGAGAATGTTCTCATTGTTGAACAATGTGGGGTTTAGGCATTGAAAGGCTACATTTTGATTTTTCTTGTCACGTTCGTGTTCTTTGGTGCTCAAGTTTGCTAGGACTTATACAACTTGTATGTTCAAGAATTATTTCTAATGAGCCTGACATCTTTCTTCACGTAAAAGAGAATGTTTCTTCTTCTTCTCAGTGAATGTAATTTAAGGTTCAGTGTGTGTGAAACTTTAGACTGTGTCTGTAGACAAGTTGTAGTTTGATTAATAATTTTTTACTTCACGCCTTTCAAGGTAGGCATACCAACATCTTCCATTTCCGTTCTGCGTTCTTTGGAGTGATACTTTTGGGCATGTGAAAGGCATGAATCCCTTAGAAAACATGTTTAGGCAGAAATTGACAATATCGTTTAAGCATTGCAAGCGTTCACTGCTTGCTAAAACTAGTACTTCAATTCATGAATTACTTGCACCATTGTTATATATTTCTTGAAAGTCTCTTGCATCGTTTCAACGTTGTATTTGAAAAAATTAGGTAGCGAATACAAACATTTTGGCGGAAGTATGTCTTCTACAAAATATTGATGCTCCAATCTGTACATAGGTTTAGGGTTTAGGGTGGTTTAAAAGATTTAATAAGAAAATAATTTCATAAGAACATTTAATCATTACAATTACATTTCTCTATAACGTAATAATGATCCTAACACTGTCTCAAAAAAAAGGGTGAAGTTCCTTCCCATGTGTAGGGACACGCATTTCTTCATATATATGTATACACATACTTACATACACACACACACACACACACACACACAGATATATATATATATATATATATATANAGAAGACACCTTCATTTTACAATTATTTTGGCACCCCAATTTTTTTTTTCTTTCCAAATTTCCATTCCGTTACGGGCTTTCAAAAAACAAACATTTAGATTTGCCCATTTTTGCATCTTAGTGCACTTTCAGGGATCTCATTCATATACAATTGTCCTAATATTTTATTTCCCATGGAGCCTTCTTCTTCTAGGTGTTTAATTACATTGGACATATTGTCCATTTTTTATTGAACTTAGAAGGGCCCAGCATTATGTTCTTYGGGGAGTCCCTTGTACTGCTTCAATATAGTATTTTCAAACATTGCTTACCGAATTCAAACATTTTGGTGAAAGTCAACCCAAAAGGTTCCTTCCTATTCAACCAAATCGAAGTCTATTACCTACACCCTACTAAAACATTGTAGTTGCCTTATCCGTGAATTATTAAATGAACCTACTAGGAACCTTACCTCTACTAATTAAATTAAACATCCAAAGTATGATACTTCTGTCAAATGGTGCCTCTAAAAAAATGTCTTGTCCAGAAACACCATTTTCTAAATTTTGTTGCTTAAATTGGAAAAAAAAAAAAGATGGTTCTACATTCTTAAATGTAGGTGTTAGGAAGGTAAAAAGTTTAATTTAAGGCCTTTTCAAGCCATCTTCATCCTATTCATCATTTTCAAGATCCTTATATCTATAATTTTATGCTATGTAGTTATCATTTAATGATTGATCAACGAAGATGCGTTTCATTTTATGGATCTGTAACTTACACTTATAACTTTCTCACAGGCAATTGAGAAACGATATTCCAAAGCCATCATAAGATTACTTCCTACATAAGTGCCCTTCATTCTCTTATACAATATTGTAAACTGAAAACGAACATTGGAGTACACCATTATYGATTTCATTTTATTGTTGCCTATTTTGGATCCTTTTTAAAGCATACATGATAACTATGTGCATTGTTTGAGTTCAGGTTTTGGATTAAGGGTCCGCAATAACCGGATAGGGACCCCTTTTYGTCATTTGTTGTCGSCAAATGAWATTCACTACAATTTTAAGGTTAGTATTGTCAACCTATTCTAGATTGACTCATATATTTCTAGAGTTAGACATGCTTCAATGTACGGCACTGCTGTGAAACATTGCATCATGGATTAATGATTCTCACACAAGAGCAAATTGATGTTGAAGCTTTCTTGTGCCCTTTCAATAGACATAATATGATTACGTACATTAATCTTATTAGACGTACTTTGTAGAGTGCAAATATAGTGACAGTATTGTACATACATAAATCCTTGAGGACATTAAATGAAAATAAAATGTGGTACTCATAACAAACTAATTTACAGGGCACCAGGTGCTTAAGTTTGTTCTTAAAACTTTACATGCAATACCTATTGTGCTCTTGGATCCACACGACACTCTGCTATATGTTCCAATTCAAAAGTGAGTAATACTTACATGTACTGTTTCCAACATTCACCATCTCTTGGGTGTATGATTTATATTTTTATCTTTGTCCAAAGGAATGCTTGCTTCACTTCTTGAAAATATACTACCCGTATATAATGTTCGTTGAACCCTGTCCTATTACAAAATGAGCATACACTTGCATTCTTATGCATCATGGGTGCTATGACATTCACGACCTTACAACTMTGTCACTTTCTAGAAACTTYTGATGAGGACAACAYCCCAWAACTAGAAGCACTTCCAYGGTATTGTCTTATACGTGCCTTACATAGCGTATTTTATGCATGTCCATACAATGGGTACTTAGCATCTRTGTCCACTGTCACGCGGGATGCTTAAACAGTCCTTCAGCATGGAAAGCAGACGGCCTAGTTGTGCCATTTGTCCTACGCCTAGGTAGTACAATAACGGCAACTTTGGCGACTTCCCATAACATTGACCACAAMATACTAGAGTTCATTACATGAGAAGTTTCATAGAAGCTTCAGCATTACGCCTACTGCAAAACCTCAGTGGAAAAAAAGTTTCGTATCTTCTACAAAATGCAGTCCAGAAGAAAGCGTGCTAGAGGAATTCCTTTTCTTTATTTTTTTTACAAGCAATTGCTTTTGGGCCATAAGCCTTTGGACGTGATCCTTGTTTCCTTTTTCCTTTTTTACATCTTATTTTTTTGGCTCCGAGACCCTTCTACAATGTGGCAYGTGGCTTTTGAATTATGTTGGCTCATTTTGTGCGTAGTAGAAAGATTGTAAGAGGGATTCCTCTCATTTTTTATTTTTCACCATCAATTGTGTTTGGGCCGTTTGCCTTTGGACGTAACCCTTGTTTCCTTTTCSTTTTTTTACATCATATTTTTTTTGGCTCAATTATGTGATCTCATTTCTTACGTAGAAGAAAGAGTGCTAGAAGGCTTCTTTTTCTTTATTTTTCACCTTCAATAGTGTTTGGGCAGTTTGCTTTTGAACTTAATCCTTGTTTCTTTTTTCTTTTTTTACATCCAATTTTTTTGGGATCCGGGCCCCTTTTACAATGTGGCACGTGGCCTTTGAATTATATTGGCTCCTTTTCGTGCATAGAAGAAAGAGTGCTAGAGGGATTCCTCTTTTTTATTTTTCACCACCAATTGTGTTTGGGGCGTTGCCTTTGGACGTAACCCTTGTTAACTTTTCCTATTTTTACATCCAGTTTTTTGGGCTCTAGGCCCCTTCTATTATGTGGCATGTGGCCTTTGAATTATGTGAGCTCATTTCTTGCGTCGAAGAAACAGTGCTAGAGGGATTCCTCTTTTTTTATTTTTCACCACCAATTGTATTTGGGCTGTTCGCCTTCGGACRTAACCCTTGTTTCATTTTTGTGTCTGACATCCTATTTTGTGGGTCTCCGGGCCCCTTTTGGAATGGAGCATGTGCGCTTTGATTCCTGTGAGTTCATTTCTTATGTAGAAGAAAGAGTTCTTCGCGGAGCCCTTTTTTTCCTTCCATGAACAATTTTTTTGGGGCGACAAGAGATTGCATTTGTGTTTTAATACATCATTTTTTGGTCACACCACCATTTTTGTGAATGAGGTCTTTTTGTAGGGGGTTTGCCGTTGCCTTCTCTTTTTGAAGGTAATTTTTTTAATACAACCAAATCTGTTGCAAGTCATCCTCTATATAATGCCATTCCCTCATTTTTTTTAAGGATTTATCATAATTGTCTCCAATGTTTTTTATTTTCTGTTTCTGTACACGTTTTTGTTTGGCTTGTGAAAGCTTCATAGTGGCACTCYAGAACATAGTCATTGGCAATTTTTATAAGCCACTTTCTTGGGTAAGTGAATTTGTATTCTTGAGAATTGCTTTCATTGTACTAGACCATGAATTCTTCTAGGGCCATGAGATTGTAGCCCCATTTTCTTATATTTGGCTTTTTCTGAAGCAATATTTGTTTGGCTTGAGCCTTTTGAGTGTGTGAAATGCTTGCTTCTCTTTCCATGTTCCATTCTTGCTTTTGCCTAAATTTGCACCCTAAACCCTAAACCGCTTAGAGTAATTGTGCCATTCAATGTTACCGCATGTTACATCAAAGTTGTGCTTACACGTCATGAACACCTTCAACTTATACTTTCAATCCTTCTTTATGGGGACTCTCAATTGATGAGTACATGTCGCAATGTATCAAGTACGCGGTGAGGAGAAACATGAAAATTCAAATATGTTTCCATACACGTGCTAAGTTTTTACGTGGGTGAAGAGAAGCATGTGTGAAGAAGACTTTGAAACAACCAAATAACTTTGAAATAATAAATTGTCAACTTTGTTTTCTTGTCAGAAGGTAAAATCCATTTTGGTTGTGCAATGTGCAAAACACAAGCAAGAAGAAAGAATTTGTCAYRACATTCGTTTTGCGCCGTTGTCTTCGAAGGCTTCACCAGGCATTAGAGAAAGGCTATTGCAGAGCACAAGCAGAATGGTGACTACAGTGTCCTTGGCAATGGTACTTCTTTTTCCATGTGAAGAATGACATTAATCGCGATATATGAATGAAAGTGAGCATGAACGGAAATGTGAATGTCAGATYTGCATAACAGTGCTCCAAAACARCAGAACATGCTAAGTCATGGTTASRTACGTGGCCTTTCGTGGAGTRGGCATGAAACCAGATCACATTATAAAATGTACAYGTTTTGTTCATGTTTATGACATATAGCYTRYAGTGGCGCCTAAAACAATTAGTTTTCAGCAACTGGTCCATTTTAGAGATGTATTCCACCCACCGCAAATGAATTTGATATTGAAGAGCAATTCACTTTGACTTGTATTCTACCAATAATATAGTCCATAGCATTTGTGCGTAATTCAATTTTCCAACATGAATTGAGCCCATTCATGTTGYAGCCTAAGTCGTTATACCKTAGTTTGAAGTTCAAACATTCAWWAGGTGCARTACACAGAAATTCCCTAACACGCTTAGCCGCAGCAYAACYTGTCTGARGTGGTYGGTCATATCYTCTAGAATTGAATTTGGTCCCCTTAAACTAATAGGGTCATTGTAGTGTTTTGGAGTGTGCAATTTCTAATTCATGTTGGCTGAATTGAATAGAAGAGACTCAACGTATTTATTYAAGTGGAGGGTTGCAAAGCTGTAGGAAATTTGATTTCWATTCAGGTCTTCAAATGCATAATAGGTTTAATTATTGCATAAATAGTAATTGTGCTGAAGAAACCTGGCGGCATAGTGGTGATACACATTTTATGAATTARGAATGAAAATATAAAGAATATAGCAGKWSTACGAGCAKAACCAAAATCATTGAGGGAAAGAGGAAATGCCAAGACACTTTCCTCTATTTCAACATTGAAAGACACATTAGTTCATTAGTAAAATCATCATCACATGATCTATGTCCTCTGAGGAGACAAGCCGCTATACATTTCACAAAGGACGCAAAACAAGCCTGAGGTGTGTCCTAAAAGCCCACAATCCGTAACACAATTTGGAAAGGCATGAATGGGATCCTTGTGAATATACTTCTTCGTACGCCTAAGAGCACTATACTCTGTCGCTTGTTGGTACATGTGTGAAGTCTTCATCTAAGTCCCTTATGTCAAGTAATTGTCTTGCTGTTCACTACGGCCCCACCGTCGGCGTCCGTAATTTGGTGATGTAAATCTTGTCGTACGCGTAATCTAGGCGTAAGTATCCTCACAGCACTGAACACTGTAAGTTGACACGGAATATCGTCTCGGAATACTCTAGTATGGCATTGTAAGCTTCAATTATCCGGTTTTATGCTTCTTCATCAATTCCTCACTCTTTCCACTCTTTCCTCGAACCTTATGGTTATCCGGATTGGATTCCGGATTGATATCTTTCCGGTTTCCGATTACATCTTCTCTTAATACTTTGGTTTGTGATACCTCTGTTTTACCATCAAAGAGTCGCCTTTGATTGTTTAAAGGGATAGGGACTAACCGCTTGTTTTCCACACGCTCTCTTCTCTCCAGAAACCTACAAACACCCATGGAATAATATGTAGCGGTAAATCGACCTGGAAATACTCTCACAACTATCCGAACGGCTTATCCGGTTAGCAGGTCACTCAAAGCCGTTTCCTGCTTTCCTCACTACAACAACAGAACAAAAAACACCTAAGACCTGTCTTGGGATTGCTTTCTAGAAGCTTAGATCGTTCTGGTGATTGGCAAACCTTCCGATGTGGGGAAAATTCTGTTGGCATTCACTGATCTCTGCACGGAATCGACTAGGTTCTAGAATTGCACTCTCACCACCTACCCACTGGATTACCGTTCCAATAATTTGAAGGCACCGCGCTGAAGACCTCCTTCACAACTCTACTCCTAAATACAAACGTTTTCACGTAGGCAGACCCCAAATCCTCTAGTTCCAGATTTCCCCTCTTTTCACTTCCGTCTCATCCGTCCATACTCAAGTAGATTATACAAGTCAAAACACTCTTACAGTTGAAGATAAAAACCAATACTCACACTTATGGTTTCAGATTAAAATCGAAGGAAGTACAAATGGATACTTAAAATTGCTAGGATGGAATGGGAGGGCAACAAATTGCCTGCCCTTAAAAACCAAAATCCAAAATAGAAAATCAGTCACTTGAAAATCCAGGCGGCCAATCAAATGACCTCCCAAGATCCTCGGAAGATCAAATTCAAAGCCTAAAAATAACAACTCGGATCCGGGCCCACGCTCAGAAACCCGTTCTGGATCTAAAACAAATTCTGGACCTAACCAAAAATCTAAAACTAACCCACTACCTACTATCCCTTCTTCGTCTTCTTCGACACACTCCTGAAATAACTGGTGGAATTCTGATCGCGCTCTTCGCCGGAGTCGTTTCCAGTGTCAAACATGGAGTTGTCCACGCCACCGCCCGAGTCAGAATCTTCCAGTTTACGGGTGGAGGCAAATCTTTGACATCTGTATCATCGCCACTCTTGAACTCGTCCTCATCCGACTTGCTGATGATCCGGAGGTCATCCTCCTCTTCCTCTTCATCGTCCAAAGGCTCGATCGGGACCGTCAGCTACTGCTCCTCCTATTCCGGCAAATCCTCCTGCATATAATCAAACTTCTCTGGATGGTCCTTTGTTGGATTCAACTTCCTCAGTTGTTTAAGGAGATCCGACTTGGTAGGTTGGGCCGGCTCCTTAAACTTGTCGCTTTATTCCAGACTGCCACTTGGAGGTTTGAGCGGAAGGGTACTTCTGGATAAAGCCTGAAGAGACTTTCCCTTCTGTTTTTGGTCCGGCTCAACACTCACCCTCGTACTCGCCTGACCAAGCATACTATCCTTTGCCTCCTCCACCACGTGGGATAATAGCTCCCTCAGCCCTTGCGGCTCCTTGCCCTGTATATTTTGCTGTGGAGTCTGTTTCTCCAACGTTACCATTCCGGGAGTAGTGTGAACATTCGGAACTTCCGAAAACTCGGAAAAATCCAACGGCCTGTTGGGATCCATCCAGTCCAACAAATGCCGCATTTCCTTCAAGGTTAGCTCCATCCAAGAAGAGAAATCAACTAGAATGGTGATCACCTTTGATCCGGTTATTGGGGCTTTTTTTGGCGATCCGGGAGCTAAATAGTGCAACCAGGTAAATGGTGTGCTGGTTCCGCCACCAACTGGAATAATCCCTTCACCAAGTGCAACGCCTCCTTCTCTCTCTTCTTGGATGCCGCCAACTCCCCTTCCAACCAGTTGACTCGGTTCTAGATGTCCTCTGCTTCCTTCTGGATGCGCTCAATCTCTAGATCCCGTATCCGTAACATTTCCGAAGAAGGTCTCTTCCAGATGGCCTGAATCAACTCGCTTGGCTTGCATCCCAATTCCTTGGTCGCCTCAAGGAGTATACTAGCATATGCGTTGATATATTCCTTGGCCTGCTCCACCCACCGAGTTTCGGACTCATAGAACTTATCCAACCGGGTTCTAGATGTGGTTCTTTCCGGAACCTCTTCCGGATTGCTCTCAGTCATGGTTTTTTGGGATCCCGGATCAGTGGACTTCTGTTTCTTCTTCTTCCTCTTGTCTTGGAGGGGTTCCGCTCGTTTGATTTCCTCCTTGTCCGATCCATGCTGCTCCCTTTCGACTTCAGTTTGGAGCCCGTACTTGAGGATTTCACATCTGGTGTTGTACTCCACCACCTCTTCCGGTTTCAACACCTCATGTTGATGATACATGTGGAAAAGATAAGCATTGATGGGACTGTGCTTAGCTTTTCCCACATGATCCGCCAGCTTGCTGACAACTCCGGCAATCACTTTCTCCTAGTGAACTACCCTCCCCTCTATCGCTTCGAAGATGGTGTTTGCAACCATAACCATAACCCGCGTCGGCTTATCCGAATAGAGGATCAGAGTTAAAAATTCTAGGACCCTCCTATGCCTCACAACCGCACAATCCGCAATGGCAAACCCTTCCTTTGAATGGGCCGGATTGGCAAATTTCTCAACGGAATACTTGTCCGTGCGGGAAGCTAGTCCGAGCCCTTGCTTTGGGAATCTGTAAACCTCCGCCCACACCTCTTCCTTCCAGGTCTCCCTCCTAGCCCTGACGGTCCGCTTGTACTGATTTGGAGCCCCGTAAACCAACTCGTGAATCATTCCTTCATTCTTCAAGCTCCATGGCCGATGGATCAATCCAGCGGAGCCCATGTTCACTAGGTCTTCCTCCAACAGCTTCCAGTCGTTGTCATGTCCGGGTAGGTGGGGGAAACCACTCGGGTTGAAACCAGATTCCTCCAGTGGCTACTTTCCGCCATGGATTACCCTAACAATGTGGGCCGGATCCGTGCGGATTCACCAACTTCACCGTTGCGATGACTACCTCACCACTCTTACTCTCAACTATCACGTGTGTAGGAAAAAGTTTTGTGGAGAAAAAGATAGATGGCAAAAACAGTGAATTGCTTAAGTACCTGTCACTCCGGCAATGGTCCTGAAACAAGCCGTTTATCCGTAACAATGACCTAGATCCGTAGGTCAAAGCTATAAATCGTAGGTTTGTGAAATCTGTCTCTATCCAGAATTCTGGACCCGAACTAGATCTGTAATTACGGAAGTTCCGTAATCCCTGATTATTTCCGGAAAGTGGTTAACTTCTTTCGTAAACATTTCCGTTTCCACTTCTAGGTTAAAACCTATCATTATTGTTAAACGCGATCCACTATTAATCATCGTTGGTTCTGCTGTGCAACAAGCGAGCATGTCGATTAAATGCCAATTGTTTGGCATTGTATCTACCGCAACTTGTATATGAAGGTCACCTGCGCAAGCGTGTTCCACAGTGTAGAAGTGGTTTAGACCACCATTCAAAGAGGACTCGCATAGAGCATGTCCAACGGAGGTTCGCGAAGGCCCACCCCGCGATCATAGAAACCCTTAATTAGTCCGTCAATAGTTGGTGAAATGGACGTTCTCTTTGTTTTCTCTCCAACTTTGTCGTGGATGTTATCTAGCGATAAGTATCTTTACCACCAAAACTAGGGTAAGATGACACGAAATATCGTCCTAGGAGACTCTAGTTGTATTGTTGTAAGTTCCGGTTATCCGGTTTTGAGGTGTTTACCTTCTTCTCTCTCTTTTTACCTTAATCCTTCATAAATACGGATCCGGTATTTATTCGAATCGGATTCCGGATTGTTTCCTTTCCGGTTTCCGATTGATATTCTCCTAGCAATTTGGTTTCGGTTACCTCTATTTTACCCTCAGAAGGTCCCCTTTGATTGTTTTATAAGGGGTTGGGACTCACCACTTTGTTTACGCAAGGTTGCTTTCTAAAATTCACTAGTCTTCACCAATCAAAAACAAGAAGCAGTAAGTTGTACCGGAACTACTCTCACAGCTATCCAGATGGCCGATCCGGACTGTAGGTCACTCAGAGCCGTTTCCAGGACACCTCACTACAACGACAGAATCAAGGACACTCAGGATCCGTCCAGGGATTGCTCTCTAAAGGGAATAGCTGTATCAGAGACTGGCAGACCTTCCGGCGTGGGGGAACTTGCTCAAGCGGTCGCTGATCTCCGCACAGAACTCAACCAGTTCTGGAATTGCCTTCTCTCCACCACCACCCGGATTACCGTTCCGGTAGTTCAAAGGTACCACGCTCAAGACCTCGGTTACTACTCTATTCACTCAATACAACCGTTCACAAAACACAGATTTGAATTCCCTCAATTCCGGATTCCCCCTTCTTCTTACTTCCGACTCATCCACCCATAGACAAGTGATCCGGGCAAATGCAACACACTCCTCAGGTGAAAACAATTCAACACTTAGCACTGATGGTTTAGATTTAGCCTTGATGGAAATACAAAATAGATAGATCAAAATGCAAGGTTGGAATGGTAGGGCAACAAGCTACCCGCCCTTAAAACCAAAATCCAAAACAGAAAACAAGTCGCCCGGAAACCTAGACAACCAATGAAAAGGCCTGCCGAGATCCTCAGGAGATCAAACCAACTTCCTAAAAATAAAACCCGGATCCGAGTCCAAGCTTGGGAACCCAATCCGGTTCCGCAAAGTAGTCCGGAATTAACCGGACTCTGAACTAAAAACTAACTAACCCTTCCGGGTCTTCTTCAATATGCTCGCCAATAAACCTGGTGGCACCCGAGTTGTTGCCTTCACCGGAGTTGTTTCCGGTGTCGACACAGGAGTCGTCTTGGAAGGCCATATTCGTTATATTGAGACTTTTCGCAGTCTCATTTTTATCTTCGACTCGAAGATAAAACGTTATAACTGTTTAATTTTAAGACTATTTGGTAAGTTGAGACTGGAATACATTAATATATATTAAAACCTTTGATTACCCAAAGGTTGTAGTCTCATCTTATCTTCGACTCGAAGATAAATCACTATAACAAGTTTAGGGTTGGAGTCTCAAAATGTGCAAAATGTCTCATTTTAACGAATAAGGCCTTTTGGTGGTGGCCCGGGTTTGAATCTTCCAGTTCACCCGAGGATTGTGAAGCATCCTCATCCGTTTTGTTGTCGCTGTCAAACTCCTCCGACGACGACTTGCTGAGGATCTTAGAATCATCCTCCTCTTCGTCTTCAGATGAAATCTCTGTGCGGACTGGCAGCCTTGAATCGTGTCGATCCGGGCTGACCTTCCCCAGATCAAAATCCTCCGGATGGTCCCGAGCCGGATTCGTCTTGGCCATCCACTACATGAGATCCGTCTTCAATTGGTCTGGTGGTGTTCGGAACACCTTGCTCTGCGCTGTGCTCCCTCCCAAGGTTTGGCCAGGGCGAATACTTCCGGAAAGTGTCTCCATGGACTTCCCTTTACCTTTCTGTCTAGACTCGTTACTGGCCCTTGAGCTTGTACGACCCGCCCCAAGTTCCCTTGGTTCCACCACATTCGATAGGAGGGTCGTAAATTCCTGCATCCCCAAAGTTTAGGTCTGTTTTTGCGTCGGGGTTGTTCCGGTGGTTGCAGGAACTTCCGGAAGATCCGGAAACTCGCTGAAGTCCATTGGTTTGTTCGGATCCATCCGATCTAAGAGCCGCCTCATCTCCATCAGTGTCACGTCCATCCGGGCAGAAAAATCTACCGGCACCGTGATGACTTTTGACCCGGTTACTGCATCCTTAGTGATCCGGTTGGTGAACAAGGCGGCCCGGTTTATGGTATCCGCCAATTCCGCCACCAATCTGCTTATCCCCTTCACAAAGTGCAACGCGTCTTTTTCCCTTTGCCGAGAGGCAGTCAACTCCCCTTCCAGCCAATTGATCTTGTTCTGCATGACTTCCAATTCCCTCCGGAGTTTCACAATTTCTTGGTCCCGTGCCTCGAGAAGTTCTGGTGAAGGTCGCTTCCGGATTGCTTGCAACAACCCATGGGGGTCACACTGCAACTCATTAGTTGCATCAATGAGGAGATCCGCATATGCCCGGATATACCCGTTCGCCTTCTCCACCCACTTGGTGCCTTCGTCATAAAACTCGTCCAACTCCGTTCCGGTCTCTGGCTTTTCTGGAGGATCATCCGGATTGCTCTCCGTCAGGGGTTTCTGGGATCCCGGATCGGTGGATTTCCGCTTCTTACCCTTTCTCTTATCCTTTAGCGGCTCCACCCGATCCACTTCCTCAGGCTCAGAATCCTGCTGCTCCTCCTCATGCTTTGACTGAAGCCCATATTTGAGGAGAGCTCATCCGGTATCATATTCTATTATCTCATCCAGATTGAGCACATCATTCTGGTGGTACATGTGGAATAGGTAGGCACTGATCAGACTCGTTCTTGCCTTTCCGACATTATCCGCCAACTTGTTCACCACTCCTTGGATTCTTCGTCCCCAATGAACGGCTCTCCCTTCCAGAGCCCCAAAGATAGTGTTCCCCACCAGAACCGTAACCCGGGTTGGCTTTTCCGGATAGAGGATCGGAATTAAAAATTCTAAAACCCGTCTGTGCCTCACGGTCGCACAGTCCGCGATAGCAAACCCCTCCTTCGCGTTAGCTGGATGGGCAAATTTTCCGGCTGTGAACTTATCCGTCCGGGAGGCTAATCCGGAACCCTGTTTCGGAAATCCATAAACTTCCGCCCAAGCCTCTTCCGACCAAGTTTCTCTCCTGGCCCGCACCGTCAGCTTGTACTGATTAGGAGCTCCGGAAATGAGCTCCTGAATCATTTCTTCATTCTTCAGGCTCCAAGGCCGACGGATCAGTCCAGCGCACCCCATGCGTTCTAGGTCTTCGTCCTGCATCTGCCGCTCGCCTTTGTCTTCCGGATAGGATGGGGACACCATACGGGCTATGGCCGGATGCCTCCGTTGACTACTTTCCGCCATACCAAAAACCCTAACAATGTAAGCCAGATCCGTGCGGATTCACCAACCCCATTGTTGCGATCACTATCTCACCACTCTTTCTCTCAACTATTATGAGCGCAGGAGTAAACTCCGCGGAGAAAAAGAGAAATGACGGAAACAAGGGACGGTTAAGTACCTAGTGCTCCGGCAACGGTTCCCAAACTAGTAATAAATTCCATATCGGGGACCTAGTTTCATAGGTCGGACCTATATTTTGTAGGTCTGTGAAATCCGACTTCCGTCAGATTTCCGGATCCGGACTAGATCTGTAATTACGGAAATTCCGTAATTATCCACATGTTTCCGGAATGTCTTCTAACTACTTCCGGAACTATTTCCATGTCTACTTCCGAATTTCTATTCTAAAATTTCGAAAAATCTACCCTATAACAACACAAACATATCCTAACTAATTGCGTTCGCCGCATACGGACTCTGAAAAACATAACTCCATCCAAAGTCAAAATCTTCTATCAGAGTAAAAGCTTCATTGAATACCTGCAGAATCCATTACCCCTTCATGCATTCAGTACCTGCACTAGAACTGTAAGTCATGTCTGACAAAAGATGTGTGCCCCTCACCTAATATAAAAGAAGCAAAAATGTACATTCTCCATGCACACAGGAAGTGAGGACATGACCTGTAATATGCAAGACAAGTGTGTAATGAAAATGTTTCAGAGCAGATCAAACTTGTATGAAACTTCGCTTCTCCATAGCAGAAATTGGACGTCCCATCCACATGCGTGACAGATCACCTCAGTGGATGGTTTTCTACAAGTTCAGCACCGCTCGCACTGCCACCTACTTCAAGAAATCAGCCATTTTCTTGAGGATATCCTTCTCCTGTCCCCCGTCGTAACCACGAATGCTGATGAGATCCGCAAGGCATTGCAAAATTGTCTCGTAACTGTTTTGCAGCGTTGGGAAGTAAACCTAGCCATGCTTCATGATGTCCTCAACGGCAACCGTCAAGCATAGAGACGTTGTTCTGTTTCTCCCAAAATTGAGGATCATGTCCGGGATAAGGCCCTTCTTTGGGTGAGCTAGTGGTTGTCGTATCCCACTGCTTTGTCAAACGACAAGCTTGAACGCGCGCAGAATGTGAGGGCATTCATTCTCCARTGAAAATGCCCGGTTCTATATTTCCTCATTCCACTCCGATAGCAGTCACTCCAGCTCGTCGGGCATGTATTCTCATGGTAGTGCAGACCTATCACAAGGTGGATACGTAATGAGCATGGCATATAGCAGAGACCAACCCCAAACTACTCCCTCTCCAGCCCTTTTCTGCGCCCTCACAAACCTTGTCACTTCATTTGCGATGTACCGATTTTGAATTTTGTTCCAGGCCTTAATTGTTGCTGCCCTCTCCATTTTGTATTTGCAAACGTCCATGCGGTAGGTAAGGTATTGTTCAATGCGCCCTAACTCTTCAGAGACGGCAACCGATCCACCGTGGTTGCACCGCGAGTCAAATACTCGTAGTGATTGCGTGACTTTGTCATTCACTGCTTCCATTTCCTGAAGGGAAGAACATACCACCACATAAGCCTTGTAAAGACGCATTTTGGATGGTAGTGTGGCCACATGAAATGGTGCAGAGGATCCTTAGTCTACAAGGTACTTGTACAATAGGACGGTGTTTTGTAAAACAACAACAATTAGTTAGATGGAATCCCTCGGATAGAAGATGCAATGCCTAGTTGCAATGACATTGGCTTACCTCTTCAGTTTTGCTAAGGTAAAATTGCGTGAAGGCCTGGTTGAACTCCATACAAAGACTCCCTTCAGACCGGAGCTGCAAAAGTTTCTTTCTTAGAAGATCAGGATTCCCTAGGATGTCTTTGAAGAATACAAGCCCAGTTTTGAGTATGATGATGGCAACTCCGTTGCATTGCACTTGCTCAGGCCGGAGACAAAGACCGGCATGCTCTTCTAACGTGAATGTGGTTGCCATTGTGCGTGCTGCAACATCGACCTTATGCCACATCTTTGGTGGAGTAGACAGGTATTGCTTGTAAAGCCCAAATTCCCCTTCTCTACTCTCCCTTGGTCGTGGCAAGGATGGAGGTGCGCTGAAATGGTGAGCAGCATTGGCCGATCCCTTTGTCTCTACTCTGTGGCAATCATCGAGGTTCTTCTTACTTGATGGACGACCCAATTTTGTAGTTCTTCCAATGTGGCCACTTGATATGCATCGTTGTATGATACAAATGGCCTTGGGCTTCTTTTGTGAAAGAGTACTTGAAGACTTGGTGTCCTTATCAGCGAGGAAGCTATCCAGCACCTTAGTGGGCAATGAAGATATTTCAACAAGCTTGTCAGTCGGTTTCGGACGCCCCATGATGGCAATGTTGTTCTCCTATGGATGTGAAAGTACCATTGGTACTTGAGACATCTTCATTTTCTTTGAAATGTTGTTTGCCATTACTTCCGACTATCACTTGAAAGTCCTCTGAGACGTAGGGCTCACCGTGGCCTTTTTGTCCGTCAATCAATCCAACTCCTTCATCTCACTCTTCCCCCATGTCAGATACATTTTGATGAACTCTTGCCCTTGGTATGTCCGKCACTGAATCCTCATGCGATGCCAGGACAAGAGGTTTTTGTCTCCACCTTTAAACTACAATGCATGCAAAAATGATAAAAACATGGGAAATGAGCCATTTTAGGTATAGTGCTTTGGAAGATAACTTTGAAAGCAATGACAGCTACATAAAGAGAAACACCGCACGCATTGCAGACCACATTTGGAATTTTAGAACTTTAGAAGAATTCCGCATTGGAAGAAATGGACATCATCCTAAACTCCAACCAAGCGAAGAGGTTCAAGGTTTAGACAATGGCGTTCATACCCCGTCAGCCCAGCCTCTGGGTAAAGTATGCAACATCAGCATGAATGTCTTCCGACCAAGCTACTTTACCATGTCTAGGTCGTTGAATGCATAGAAATCTCTTCCTCGACCGTCCTTCAGCTTCATTACGTGACAATACGGCAAAGACCACTTTGATGCGCTAGTGTGCAAAACTCTAACCTATGGGGCTGAAGCATCAACTTGCATTCTGTGTTTGCTTGGAGCCTAGAAAACTTCACAGCTCATTTCATCTGCTTCAATGTCATCACATAATACCAATGAGGCAGAGGTTGTCATGTCAAAGTGAGTGGCGTTGTATCCTAAACCGTAAACCTTCAGGGTTAGGAGAACTTTAAATCCCAGACTACAATGACGGCCCTAAAGTCTAACTGAGCGGAAGTCACCAATGACACCCTGAAGGAACTAAATGCTGCAGCTCCCTGAAGACTCTCATGGTGCGGCGGAGGCATGAATTAGTAAGGAGAGCCTAAACCAAAAGGCCTAAAGCCTAATCAATAGTGAGAAAAAGAGCCATAAGCCTAAAACCGCAAAGCCATTGGTAGAAGGCAGAACACGGTGTCGCATGAAGTGCCAGAGAATGATGTGAATGCAAATCAAATTCACTAAGTCAATAGCAGCTTAGGTGCAAACAATCACGTTATATAGTAAGGCTCTCTAGAAATGTTGAACCCTAAAAACAATTAGCTTTTCCACCAAGCTCTGAACCCAAACCCAAAACATACATCATCCAAGGACGCGCGGAAGCACAAAACATTTTCTTCCTAAATGCTGTCCCATCGTTAGCGATGAAGGACATTCACATCGCTTGGGTGCAGCACATTGTATCGCATCTTAAACTCTAAACCGAACGGCAATCATTCCTCCGTCCGTCCCAACGAGCGTTGTCGCCATAGGTTGGGCTGCGAATCCGTTGCAATCTCAGTTCACGGAGCACGACCCTCTGGCGGGCAAGCTTTTTTTTTTTTTCTCCACAGGCGCACGGACAGATTGAGCGCTACAAGCCAGAATTTGTTGGACTCGCGGTAGGGCTCGCGATGTTAGTCTGATTTGACTCTTCGACTCGTGTACCATGTAGACGCAGACACACTTTGTACGACGGCTTTAACGTTGTCAGGTAGAGAGGAACACACTTAGAGAACACACGGGGTGTCTTGCTGCTAGTTGTTGAGTGTTGACAGGAATGGATCAAAAACTCGACTCTTGACTTCAATCTCACTTGAATCTTCCGTCGGCCTATACTATGATGGCTCTATAGGAGCAAAGGTAAGGATGTGTGATGAGAAACAAGTCCTCAGACGGGTGAAACGGGGCGACCAAACCACGGTACGAAAGATTGCCTTTTAAACTTCAAACCTACGATGACCAGGAGGCGCCTTTCACCAATGGAAACAACATAAAAGATTGACCATGTGGGCTATTAACCCCACTTCGTCGCCAAAAACACAAATTAGAGCGTTTATTAGATAACCACGGCTTGCAACAAGTTCACAATGCGAAAAATTAAAATTGCAACTAGCCTCCAAAACCGACTGAGAATAACAAATGAAAACAACCCTGTCGAAATACAAACCACAATACTTACAGCACCTCCAAAGGTCTTCAAATCTCCAAAGTCTTGTGTCTTGGAGTCTTCCTTCACCCAAGAACTTGAAGAAATCCCAACTAATTTCAAAAGAAACTTTTGTAACTAGCAGCTTCTTTCAAACTAATACCACAGATGTTCTACAAGCTCAAATGCTAAGTTCTATAGCATTTTGAAAACATAATAAGATAATAAAACACTCATCCAAATCTCAAATCAATCCAACATACTGTCCAAAGATTATGGACAATCAAATTTTCGGCCTTCTCAATTGAAAGGCAGCAGACCTCTCCTATCTCAAATTCTTATATCTCCTTCAATTTTCCTTCAATTCCCAAATTACTTAACTTATTAGAAATATATTTTTACAAAGTAACTATTTCTCAAGTTTCAAACCATTCTAAACTATTGTCCAAAAACTGTAGACAAGCAAAGTCTCGGCTTTCTCTTTAGAAAGGCAACAGACCCCTTATCATTTAACAACTCATAACTCTTAACTTACAACTTCAAATTCTTCGAGTCAAATGTTTATAGAAAGCTAAAAAAAATTCTTTGATGCCTAAATATTTCAAAAAAAAAAGATAAAATCACAAACTGTGGTAGTCGCCCAAATCTTCGCACCTCTTCGGTAGGAGGCAGCAGACCCTCTTCGACTCACATGCTTGTAACATTTCACTCACAACTCCAAATCAAGCAAGAGAGACGTCCAAAGAAGCGTAATCTCATAAAAAAGAAACCCATAAATTTTCATTATCAAATTCTGCATACAACAAGAGTTCTTGCCGATCAAAGTTTTGGCTCTTTATACGTATCTTTCCAACAAACATAACACACATACTCCAACTACCACCTCTCAAACTCAAAGTAGAAGATGCCTACCTACCTTTTAGACCCCTAAAGTAAGAGGAATCAACCTATGATATATTACATGAGCCTTTATACCTCTCCATTGGCCTTAGAAAACAAGCAAAGGTAAGTTCCTATTCAATTTTTCAAGCCAATGAATCCCAAAAGTTCAAACTAGTAGGCAATTTACTTCTACCCTTCTAATGTATAATTTCTAACAAACAAACAAAACACTAAAATTTTAAATTAGCTAGAAATCTCCAATCCAAACTAAACGGAGGTAAAAACTGAAGTCGAAGAAGGGTGCTATTCCATCTACAAGAATTTGAGGATGCGCTTGATAGTGTTAGCCACGTAATCTGCACATTCGGCCTTTGTGAAAGGATTCACTGGCCCTTTCAACCAACGTTGATGGCTAGTGCCTTCTCTATCTAGCCTCATCATACAAAAATACTAATATTTGTTTAAACCCTCGTAACTTGCTTCAAATGTCACATCTCGCGTGCCTTGCTCAATACATCCTATTTCAATTAGAATCACCAAAGCGCGAGCGTTCCTATCAAGATTGCCATGCCAACATTGCTCCAGACGTGGTGTCTTTAACATACGAGAAGRGCCAGATCATCTYGTGGATGGAAAAGTAATGGTMAAGAAATCGYCAACTSAGATGGTTGATTTGGCAACTGAGACAAARAAAGCTCTAACTTAGCCTCYGAATSAAYTTTTTGATCTTGCAACTCCATAAAAACCCTSAASTTTGACATTTTGCAATYGAACTCCAAATTGAAACCCAAATTCTAAAACTCAAAAAAATAYGKCGATTTGATGAAGTTTGTCTAAGCTATTCACCTTAAAAACAATTTCATTGCTAGCAAGCGCCACCTTGAAGCTAATCAAAGCGTCATCAGTAAGTTTCTCCTCCGGATCAAAAATCTTCTAAAACGTATAATATACACACGTTTTAAATATTGTATGCATTTACAATATGACAGCGTCTTGTCCAAACTTGTCGTTGTTTTAGGATAGAGAATCTCACTCATGATACTCTATCGCAACATAGAGCACGTAAATTCTCTGTCAGATTCACAAAAATTACTCTAGAGTATTCCTAAATGACTCTAAAGATCGAATCCACGAGATCCTATGAAGTATTTGACTCTATTACACAATTAAACTCAAATCTTAGTTTTTGGTCTTGGACCAGATACTTAAAACACCAAAACATCCAGAAAGTTGCGGACCGGATTCCTCTTTCCTTCCGACCCTACTAGCTATTGGGTCCAAAAAATCACCACAATCTAGGATCTTATGAATTCTGATCCTGAGTAACGCTCTAGACCAATCCGTTCCGGACTGTCCACATGTATCGTTACTCTTTTYCCGGTTTGGTTTTACCTCCATTTCACCATCAGAGGGGCCGCCGCTTACTTTTGAGAGTGGTAGGCCCACCATTCTTTCCGTGACTTATAGTGGTTGAAGACTCACTGTCCTATCCTTTAATCTCATTAACTACTCCGGATCCGGTTTGGTCCCTTCCAACAATCCCGACGTCAATCTGGATTGCAGGTCACAAAGAGATATCCCAGTACAATCTTCTCATACTACAACAACCTTGATGCTTATTCCATTTCATGCAAAGCATAGGTGGTCACAACTGCACTCATTTGTTCCAGCATCTATTAATAGCCCTTTCGTTTACCAACTAGGATGGTGAGACCTCACAAGAGATCGGACACTCAACCGAATTTCCCACCCGAGAGTTTTAGTGCAATTACGGAATCCCTTCCTATCCGCCTAGCCTACCAACGGCTTTCTCACCCAGAATTGAAAACTCTAGAAATTATGAGGAATTGAAGTTCACTCACAATTCTTTACCACCCGCTCACATGTACTTAGAATCAAAAATAAGGTACCAAGGGGAGAAAGTACTTACAAACTGGATCACGCCCTCCTAACTTCTCACCGTATAGCCCTACCATGCTTGGGGGAGACACACAACAAGAAAGCAAATAGAAGACATAAATGGTTAGCAAGAGAAAGACTCCTAGCTCACCTCACAGGGCTGGTTTATATACAAAACTCAAAAGTACAAAAAGGCAAAAAGGCCCAAGAAGGCCTGCTGATTTCTTGGCTAGATTTTCGGACTTTCCTAGTACTACTGGACCGGATCCGGTTCCGTTCTAACTTTCCTAGCACAATTCTATTTATAATTTACATCCTATTGTAGGACTCTTGGTACCGGGTTCCATATGCTCAAATATCTCAGTCAAGTTCCGATTTTGTTCCCCCTCAAAGCCAAGAACCGGAATGCCTGGACTAGATCCGAGAGTTGAAGCCAAATCGATCCAAGAACCGGGCGTGTTGGTTGGCGTAGTCCTCGTCCCTACTTTCTTCGACTCAAGAGTCCTATCCTTTCCCTCTGCGGCAACTACTRCATTCAAGAATGAATCCGGAAATGAGAAATCTGATAGTTGGATCCATTTGGAGCAAGCAGCTCCAATCAATTTCTAGTTGCACTCCTTGATCCGGTCCGTACCTTCCCTTGTTTCCTTCATGGTGGCTTCTACCTGCTCGGCATAGTCAGAGAGAATCCGGACCTACTTGGGATCTGTTTCTTCTTCTTCTGACACCGTCTTCTTAACTTTTGGTCTACCTTCCAAGGTCGACTTATCGTGACCGGAAGGCATCCCCCTCCAGAGTGGAGATGTCGTCTTCTATCGCTTGAGGGATGGCATCAGAGGCTCCTCATCCTCTTCCTCGGTGTCCGGATCCGATCTGGAATCGGAATGGACTTTGTCATCCGTTTTCAATTCTCTATACTTCAGGAGAACCTCCTGAGTCTTCCACGTCCTCTCCGATCTCAACTGGAAACCCAAACCTACAACACACACATACAGAAATAGTGTCCGCTCTCCACACTCACAACAAAGTTCAACGCTAAAAGGCTGCTGGGCAGAGCGGTGGGCGGAAGCGCAAATGACGTCTTCAAAGAGCAAGAGAAAAAGAGAAGCACAACTGGGAGTTCCAGTCCTTATCACTTGAATAAAACTAGATTGCCCATGAGTTTAAATGCGTTTAATGCGTTGGAAATTTGAAAACCTTGTCATCTATGTTTTGTTGAGTTCCAAGTTCTCAACGCAGAATTTTGCATTGGAATGCGTTAGACTCTGCATTGGAATACATTCCAATGCATAATTGTACACTGAAGTGCATTTCAATGTAGAATTATGTATTGGAATGTACTCCGACGCTGAATCCAACGCATACCAATGCAGAATTCTACGTTGGAAAATTGAACTTAGCAAAATTCATCTGACATGGTTTCCAAATTTTTAACACAGTGAACGCAGTTTAAACTCATGGGCAACGCAATTTTCTTCTAGTTTTGATAAATCTTATACCAAATATGTAGGAAATTGAGTAAGGAATTTTTTTGAAATTCGTTGTACGTATCTAAGAAAAAGAATTAGTGATTAGAACACAAAACTTGGGAATATAGTTAAACTCATACCAAATACTAATGGTCATTACTTTGGAGTACCTCTAATATAATATATCCTTGCATGTGAATTTTAATGCATGAAAGAAATGGTATCAAAAGGCTCATTGCTTTAACATCTCATGAAAGAATTCTTTACTAGTAAATTTGTAGTATTAAATTTTTTTTTACTTTTTCTTTTTTTTTTCCAAAATTTGAGGTATATTATATTTTTTCAAATGTAAATCTCAATACTTTATAAAATTTTTGTTGCAACATCAAAAATATAGTTAATTTTTGTTATAAAATGTTATAATATATTTACATTATTTCCTAAATCTTTGCTACGCAACAAGCTACTCCTGACAATCCATTAGAGTTTTTGCAATCTAAATATGTTAAATCTCAAAACAATTAAATGCAATTATTGGAGTTTGAATGCATTTAAGGAAATAATCTATTTGATTGGAAGGTTGTCTTGATGGATGAAAGACTAAGACACTAGTCGWGTTGTTTTACAAATTGTTTCTAGTGCCTTCAAAATTATTCACTAGAAAAAACSTTGATGSTCACAAGATAYTCTATATGATGTTTATGTTTTATGTAACACAAAAATATCAATTTCAGMGCAAATTACTATCCAGGCTTCATGATTTAATCAAAATAAGACAAAGAAAAACTTCAAAAGAACACGGAAATTGAGAACTTGCATTTATATCATCAAATTACATATATGGCATTATCAAAAAGTTGAGCAAATGCGTTTGTAATTTATTGCTTTGTAGTAATTGAACATCATCTTTTTCATCATAATGAACCAAAATAATAACACTCTCATGCTATTTGATAATRGGGTAGTTGATAGGAACTATAAAATCTAGTAAGGGCTAATTTTGGCTTTAATTTATTGACCATTGGAAGATTAGACTACTATTTGAGATTGTTTGAAGTATCAACAAGGTTGTTTCACGGTTGGCTAGAGGGATAATAGTAATCCACTTCTACCTTTTGCATTACATGAGATTTGAGGGCATTACAGAAATCAGTTCACCTAAAACTGCTGAAAAGAAAGATAGCATGCCCCATTTCTACCTTTTGCATTACATGAGATTTGAGGGCATTATAGTAATCAGTTCACCTAAAACTACTGAAAAGAAAGATAGCATGCCAAACAGTAAGTGATTGAAGAAAAAGAATTTGGAAAGCATAAGTGGAAATTAAAACTTTGTACCATAGAGAGCATGATGGACAATTCAAATTAGGGTTGTCACACCGGACAGACACGGGTCATTGGACATCTAGGATGGCTTTCATTCCTAGGTCTTGGAACTTTGCCATGATTGAATTTTTTTATTATGATTTACCTTTAGTGCRTGACGTGTCATTCTAGAACTGGGATGCGAACACTAGGGCAAGGACTTGTAGTGCATGCTTGAACGCAATTGTGTGGGAAAAAATGTGAACATGCATATTCTATCCGTGAGCAAATGTTCTTGGTAGGGCGCAAACACAGAAGTGTAGAAACGTAGTTTTCCTGGGCAAGGACAATACTATGCTTGTGGTAATGTCTTATGTCCGAGCGCAGACTCAGTCAATGAGGAACCTCTCTTAAACAAGCTCAAAAGTTGTTTGCGTTGTTCCACAGATTTTGGTGCAACCATGTTTTTTAAGTGTGGACTATAAAGGGGGTAGTAGGGGTCATTGAAAAAACCCTAAACTAATATWMTTTTRAAACAAATTGCAYGCGTTGCTATCACATTCAATTTCAAAAAGGWAATCTCCACCRCATGACTACRTTGGCCACTGTCATTTACATGCATGACAAATTGTAAAATATWAYACACATAATGATCTTCAATCTTGATAATAATAAAAAATATTTATAGATTTCATGCACTGCAAAGTACAATAACAATACAATAAATCTTTACTTCCATAATACACCAACTTGTTCATTGGTTATCTAAGAAAATTCTTCTTTATGGCCATAGATCTTTCTTTCAATAGCTAGAATTTTCTCCCAAACCTACTACCTGTGCCTTTGAAGTATTCAAACAACTTAATCTATGGACTTTATGGGTAGAGGAATCTGCTTGATTAGCATCTCAAATGAAAACGTCATCATCATGTGGTGCCTCATCACAATCACGGTCATTGTCATCACTATTGACTCCATCGTTATCTACGTTGCCAGTTTCTAAGGTCTCATGTTCTTCAACTTCCAAGTTTTCATCTAAGGTCTTATATTCTCTAACTTCCAACTTATCCATGACGTAAGCATGAAAGAAAATAGGTATCTAAAGACTATCCAATTAGTAATGTTGGAGGATGGGACTTTCGATCTATTCAATGCAGAAGAAAGTTCTCTTTAAAATTGCTTTCAATTTCATTCCACCTTAATCGCCTTAGGTTTTCATTTATAAATTAACAACTAGGTCAGAGTTTGAAAATAAAAATAAAAGCTAAAAAAAACGTAGGAAATAATTATGGAATTCTAAAGATAATTTAGACCTAAAAAATAACCAAACAACAAGTAAATTATTGATGGATGAACTTTGGAACATAGTTGGATGAAGTATCACTAGTTTCATTCATACAAATCCAGAAAGGAATATGAAAATCTAAAAAGGACCTTGGAGTTTTAAATCTGATTAGAATTTAGAATTATTGTTCAACCCTAAAAGTTATTGGTGGATGAATTTATTAGATTAGATTATAAGTTAAAACTTCATTCGTAGATATCTTTTGATCAAACAGTCGGAATTCAACTTGCTATACCATTTTGGAAAGGAAATTTTGCATTCTACAAACTTAATAAGACAAAATTTCAGGAAAATTAGAATTATTAAACATTTAGAATAGATAGGTCAGTACTAACCAATTAACAATTCAAATAAGAAACGTGTGTTGAAGATCATTGATTAAGTAAACTATAATAAAGTGTTCATTGCTTGGAAGTCTTTTTTTTACCACCCTTTGAAGATTATTTTATTAATAAGCCATCAAAACCCATGTGCTCTGTTATAGCTCAGGAACGGAGTTAGAATCGCCCACATATAGCTGCATGAAAACAACCRAGAGGACGTCAAGAATATAGACTAGGGTTTTCACCTACATATCTCCTGAGACATACAAGTGTCTACGAAGACTAATTGGAGATGGGGGGCAACCAATAGTGGCCCAATACCAAGGGAGAAGTACAATGTGTATTGTTGCCTTGTCTAAAATCGCTTTAATGGAACGCATGCATGATTTTTCGATTGCTAGTAAATTGCCTTGTCGACAATGTGAAAATTTGTTTTTGAAAATCAAATTAATGAATTCCTTACATGTAGAAAATGAAGCCACTATCTAGAAAAGAAAATTTCTCCTCTATCACAAGCATTTGCCATTACGCGTTCATTTGTGGTTTGCTCCTCTATTTATGGCAATATGTTAAAGCGGTACGTGATGGACACTAATGTGGTCTAAAATGTGGATTTAGGTAATGTCCTATATTGCCATAGTGCCATACACGCCCTCCATTGTGTGCTAAACATTGGAACTTCTAATGAATGTAATTGATCGCACAAGGTACATGGGTTGATCTACTTGCAGTAAAAGAAGCGTCTCAAAAAACTTCATAGGTCTCTTTACACATCTCAATTGACCAAATTTCTGAAGTTCACAAAAATGGTCATCTATGATCATCAAAACGAATACCCTTCTAAAATGTGCAGATTTGGTACATTGAAGAAAGTGAAATGTACCTCTAAATCATGTTTGCTTCTCGAGCCTTGTTGGAGTTTGAGTTGCTTTCCTTAATTCTCAAAAATCAATGACTTAATGACCCTTTAGAATTTGCGCTACATGAATACCAATGCATAAGTTTACTTTGGGCATTCATGAGATTATAAAGCAATACTTACGCCTTGTCAAGACATCAAGTTACAAAAAATCTCACAATTTGGATGATATTTTTTTGTATTTTTGTTGAACACTTCCCATTTGAAGGCCCAGGCCATTTGAGTTTCCAACCTCATAGCTAATTCATCAATGCTACAATTCTCTTGAAATTGGTTTTGTTTGAAGCACACAAAGACATTCTAATTGCGTTGCTCTTTGAGATTTTTGTGATCAAATGTATTTTGAATACTATTAGACTGAAAGTCCAAAAATCAACCAAAAAGTGGTCGACCGGTCACTAAAGAGTTAAACAACTTGAGCATTTTTTGAGCAAATTGAAGCAAACTTAAACAATTGAATTTATTTTCAATACTTTGATGTAATTTAATCAACATTTTGATTCAATTTGACTTGAATTCAAGCAATTTGACCTGATTTGACTTAATTTGACCCAACTTGACCTAAATTATACAACAGGCTTTAAAATCCATCATTTTGATGCTATGTAAATTTGATGTGTAGTGGGCAACGTCGCTATGAGGTGAGCTTGGAGCGGTGAGCTTGAAGTATATGAGTGGCGAGCAACAAAAACAAATTTTTTGAAATTTTATTCATCCAAATTGAAAAAAACTTATTATTTATAGTAATTTTTGTGACCTATGACCGTGGATCCTATAACCATGGCTATTTGAAAATTTTTGTGCTTTGTTTGCTTAAATCTTGGGCTTTCTAAATTAAGGTCTAATTTTGATCATTTTGATTCTGTACTATTCAAAAAAGGAGGTCACAGAAATTAGAGTAAATTAGATAGGGTGAGAAGAAAAAAATTATAAATTTTCAATAAGGAAAAAAATGGGATATGGAATGAAAAGGAAAAAGGAAAAAAAGGAAAAGGAAAGATAAAAAGAAAAGGAAAAACGGAAGGAAAAAAAATAAAAAAAAGGAAGAAGAGAAAATGGAAAGGGAAGGAAAAAGAAAAAAAATGCAAAGGGAAGGAAAAGGAGAAAATCGGTTTATGATAAAAAAAAACGCGTAAATAAATTTTGCTTTTGCTTTTGGGGGTTTAGGATCATACTTCTAAATTAAAATTATGCATTTCACGCATGAAATATGCTGCAACTCTTTGTTTGGGCCAATACAATTTCAATTGCACGTGTTTCAAATTATTTCAATTGTAACACATGTAAATGAATACAATATGAAAGAAATACAATAGATAATCTAGTTGTGCCTACTTTGGGACCATGATGATTYAAGCTTGAATTAGAAGTAACTTCAWCTCATTGAAGYTATAACTCGATGCGTGAATGAATTTGTCATCATGAATATCCATCTTGCAAAAGTACCTATACAAGTAGTACAAGTGTTTGCAATTCACATATTGATGTTGACCTCCGAGAGTTGACATAGCCATACCACAAAGTCTAGGCATGTATAGGAAGGGAACATATCCACTGTAATTTGATAGACATTTTTGTTAGGTTCTGCTCCAGTCTCCAACTCTACAATTGCATCAAGACCCAATAAGGGTAGGAGGGTCACTCCCAAAATTGAACCTTTGACGTTTCCGGTGCTCTTCCACTTGTTCTTTGGTTCTACACTTGGGGGATTTGCAAGTCTTCTAATGGTTAGGTTGTTCCTAACCATCGGATATGCATTCGGATTCTTGGGCTGTTTAGCGTCATACACAACCGGTTCACAAATCTTTGACATACTGAAGAGGCAACGTGGAGAAAAAATAAGGCGCTCTTGAAGTTGGAAGCCTGTATGCTGTAGCAATAAAGTTTCTTCCCGACTAAGATTAGTTTCCCTCAATATTGGCCACTTCTCTGGCACTTTAGGCTAATCAATGCCCCACTTCAGCTTTAAGCCTTTTACACATCATTTATTGTCATCCCAACAAAACCAGAAGTCTGCTAACACCTCTGGCTAACTTTTGTAGTCTTCTTTTCTACCATGATAGGTTTGAKCTAGGGTTTCCAATGTTCCTTTTGTAATTTTACTGGTAAACCTGATGTTTGACGTCTTTTGCTGAGCCACACATTTGGCCTTTGATTTRTRGCTTATCCTTRCAATGTGCCACTTTRAWGTGTCATAATCGCTTTCAAATGCAACTGACACATACCGTGAAGGATTGACGTCGCGCCGTTCTCCATTGTCTTGGAGTGGTTGTTTTGYCRCCTTTGTAGACTTTGTACAAACAYGTGGTTGGGAGAAGTTGACTTTCTYCGGTCRATGTGACTCTTCAGCATCACCAATAGGTACGTCCAACTTCCTCTTTGTGCTTCCAAAGACTTYTTCTCCTTCTAGATGGGGTACTYGAGTGAGCTTCAGACAATGTGTTCATTGCTTYTGCAATTTTCTTTGGACATCTAGTACGTCTTGTGGCTCTCAACTTTAGGGAAAATTGTCTTCCTTAATCCCTCTATAGATCAATAAGTRCCGCACCCCTTAATTACATTTGTCCCTTAATAGCGGCTTTCCAACTTCCTTTGTTGCATTCATGGCGGCACTTAGGGTCAGATTCACTTCAAGATTGTAAGCAAAACTATCATTATTGTTCACATCACGTTTGTTGCGCCGTCAATAGTAACAAGACACCATTCCTTGATAGCCAWCAATCAGACCAATTTTTGAATTTTTTTGACTCSCATCAAGTCTTATRRGCTACACATTCCAAGGTTATATAGAGGTCTTCTACCACGTGCATTTCATTTCCGTCTTCTGTTTCTGAAGGTACTAAAGTCAATCTTTGTGATAGTTAGCAAGTTCTCTSAGTCACTTGATGGTAGACTGATGGTAGAGAATTGTAGTTTTCTCCTTGGCATTCCAGAGTGTGTTAGGAAAATGAAGAGGCATTCACTTTATTTTTTCTTCTTCTAAGGCATTGAAGAGAGCAAAAATGACCTGAGCAAAGAAAACTGTTTCAAGGATGAGTCACGGTACCACGGGAGACAGACGGAGGTCTATTCGCTTTGATGGAGTTGCTTCGGCAAAAGATGAGGATGAAAGACACAATGTTGTTTCTGCCGCGTTGGAGATTCAATTGACCGGTAGCGATGACCGAAGTTGAAGGATAGGATGTCAACACAATTGTAAGCTATTGTGATTATGTTTCTATTATCTTTGATGGTTTCTATCATCATAAATTTAATGACTCCGCTTATAGTCTATCATTTTATTTTTGAATTGAACAATCAAGAAGTGAAGATRGTCTTTGAGCTCACATTGACCTAGTCATCACTCTCATTTTTATATTTGGACAAGTTGTTCATTAGATTCCTAACACCTTACTTTTGACCCTCCAATATCTAAGAGTGTAAAAATATTTTGATTTGAAGTTAAAACACAATATTCATTATTTTGAGAGATTAGAGACCTCTCAAATTAACCATGTCCATTTAGATTAATTGAGGTGCCATCATTGCTAAAACAACAATTTCCATTAAAATGAGAGTGAAAATATTTTTAAAATTGAGACTATTTAGGTCAAATTGACCTATATAGTTTGAAAAGACAAGTTGGATTTGACTATTTAGGTTGAATTGACCTAAATAGTTTGAAAAGCCAAGCTTGATTTGACTGCTATCATGCTTTTAATTTTAATTTCAGTTACTAAAAGTGTCTTTAACCACCTTCCTCACTGATTTTATTGCAAACTGAAGAAGTGGTAGGAGGGAGTTGTGGAGGCATTGCGCAAGGAAAACAAGTGAAATTCTATATCTTGGTTGTTGAATCTTGTAGCTCTTTAAGTCATTAATTCTATGTCTTTTATTTCAATCCTTGATGAATTACGATTTGTTTATTTAGGATTTCTTGGTAGGTACCTACTTTGGAGGTGGCACCTAGTGCCACTTGGGGACTAGTTGGATCCAACTAGCCCCAAGTGGTACTAGGTGCCACCCCCAAAATAGGTATCCACATGAAATAAGTCAAGCGAAATCTCTTCCTCTATAATTGATAATGTACCAAGCAAATGAATCAACCTTTCCTATGTGATTATTTGAAGTTTTATATAACAATTTAAKAGACATCYTTTATGYGTGGGAGATTCTTGAATATGTATATATGCCTTGTATGAATCTTGTTTAATTTAAGAATAAAAGGTACAATGTGACCGGTCTTTGGATTTTGGGTTTTTTTTTTCARCAAGCTTTCAAACTTGAGTTTTGGAAGACAATTTATTGGAATTTGTTTGGTGGATACTTGTTTTGAAGGTGGCACCTAGTGCCACTTGGGGGATCCGACTAGCCTCCAAGTGGTACTAGGTGCCTTCCCTCCAAATAGATATCCACCAAACAAATTTTATGAAAGTCTCTTCCTATTTTGATGATTTTGTATCAATCAAGGCAATTGTCATTTCCAGTGCGGATTTTAAATTTTTCAATAATAATTCATATACATCGTATCTACTGAGGAGTTTTGGTTCAAGATTTATATTTGTTTTTTACTAATCCAAAACATTTAAAAATGTATGAAATGCATTATTGTGCATTTAGATTATGTACCGTTATTCTTGGGGAAATGAACAATTTTTAATTTTGTTGCTTACAGTGAAGGCGATATACCTATTTGCATTTTTTCAAATAAATGATTTCAAATACTAAGTTTGAATCTAATATAGATGAAGGTCATTAACATATGAAGGGCTTCGGCTTGGGGTTGTAGTTTTTCATGAAGATTTGATTCTTAAGTTCTTTGTTTTTTAAGTTGAAAATGTTCGGGTGGGTACACGTTTTTGTGGTGGCAGCTAGTGCCACTTGCAAGCTAGTCGGATCCAACTAGCACCCAAGTGGCCACTAGCTGCCACCACAAAAATAACTATCTACCAAATTTAACTACAAATGTTGTACCTTGAAATTTTTGGTACCATCCTCTTGTAAAGTGAAATGCGTTTTCAAATTCTTACAAGTTTAACTTTGTAGTCACTAACCTTTGCAAGTGGCTCAAAATTTGCAATCCTCTACACACTTGCAATTATTTTTTGAGATTGTTTTTTAATGATGATGTATGAGCAAAGGCTTCTACGTCAAAGGTTGAGAGTGCTCATGTCCAAGCTCTCGTTGGAGGGGAAGTTGGTGGCACCTCTGAGCCAATAACTCTAGCAAATCATAGAATGCATATATCCTCCGAGTCCAAAGATGATGATAGTGACCTAGTAAGATTTCACTACGTGGTGGATGAAGCTGAATACGCTGTAGACACGATGGAGCATTCTATTGGCAGCGTTAACATGGCCATAGAGCCCTAGATGCGAAAGGGCAAACAACGATTCATGTCTCCAGAGTCACAGATGGAGTATAGCTCCAAGAAGGAACCCTCTCTCATGGCTAGTACTGCAGACGGTGAAGAGGTTTGTCAGGCCAGCATGAGGTAGTTCTTCTAAGCTCGGACTCAAAGAGCAGTGACATAGAGATCCTATATTGAATCTTCATATGTGCCATTCATGATTGGTGCCTTCCATTATTTGTACAAGTCCGGTAATGGCTTATGGAACTCTTTGTGTACTTTCCAAATCTTAATTGCACATGGAGTTTTGCTTTTTATGTAAAGTTTTTGGATTTTGATCTATAAGTTACATTGGTTTCATTGGTACTCATATTTTGTATCATACCCAGGGTTGTCATACCAGATGGGTCGGAGTGATCGGACGGGACGGACGGACGGGCAAGGTGGACCGGACAAGCGGACGGTCCGAACAGCCCGGACGCTTAGCATTTCTGAAAAAATGCAAAAAGCTGTGGGTTCCACGTTGGCAGTCCCCGTTGGAAATCAAGGCGTGGACGTCAGTTTGAGGCACGGACGCATCCGTCAGAACGCGGACGTGTCCTGCCGGAGCGCGGACGGGTTGTGGTCGGGCGCGGACGGGTCCAAACTTGAACACGTCTGCACCTTGACGCGGACCCGTCCGCGCCCTAGCAGGCACCCGTCCGCGCCCTGGCAATTGGTGCCCCGAATCCTATATAAGGCCGTCCCCGCCCCACCAGTCCTCGCCCTGTATATTCCAAATCCTCCACCTCTTCATTGAGCTGGACATTGGCGTTGTGCAGGGTGCTTTTTTACATCCGCGCCTTGCCTGATTCTTCAATGATGGCGACACCATCGGGAACTAACAAACAAGAACGAGACCAAACCAGAAAAAGGCTAGGAAATAAACAGAAGAAGAGATTACATGTGCTTTGAAACCCTCACAAACTTGCATTTAAGGATTGGAATGAAGTGCCTGACCCGTGGAGTTTAGAGACTTGCTCCAATTACATTAAATGGTGCCACATTGACAAGGCCTTCCCGCAAGAGCGCCACAACTACCACTGCCTTTGAAATAAAGCAAATTTGAAATACTACATCGATGAGGCCTTCAAACAATGATGCATTGAAATATATCAGGTGTTCTATGACGTGTCCACCATAAGAAGAAATGAAATCCCCCTTTTCATTGCACGGGGTGTGCATGCAAAAGTGAGATTGAACAAGCGAGTGGATTGGTACACCGTGAAGGGCACGCCATCTAGTATCAAAATACCAACACCAGCGAATGGAATAATTGCAAGGGGGATTATGAGGTATCTTGAAGGAGGTCTGGGCAGGTTCTGCACACGTATTGAGACGCCAGACACATATGAAACAGAAGACTCATCTACGGATGACGACTCTGATGGGGCTCATACACCAATGATATTATCTCAAAAAGGACAACAACGTGCACAAAAGCGGATGGTTGAACGTGCACTCTTTGGAGACCTTGCGGAGCAAGGTGCTGATGTACAATTCCATGGCGTTGAGGAACCAGTGGTTGGAGTAGCTGAGGCGCAATTTCAAGGACCTGATGATTTACAATTGGAATTGTTGATGTTATGGCTGTTGCAGACACCATACAAAGCTTGAGGATGCAATTACAAGACAAAAATGGTGAACTGCATTCTATGTATGAAGATGTGTGCAAGTTTAGGGAAGAAATCACGGAAAAGGACAAAAAAGTTGCTCAATAAGCATGTGACATAGAGGAGCTTCGAGAAGCTCTACAAGCAACAGAGATGATGAATGAAGGTCAGGATCCACGAGGACATGCACAAAGACCTCCTTGCGATTCTCAGATTCCAGTGCAAGATGTGCACGGTGTTGTTTCCATGTCTACAGAAGAAGGGCCATGCTTTGTAGGGGAAGTACTTGCCATTGACAATGTACCAATGCAATCCGAAGTTACATGCATGGTTACAAATAACAGCTCTGAGTTGAACGACTTGCAAGCCAAGAAAGAAAAATTTCAAAGTCGATTGCATGCCTTAGCGGAGCAGTACTACCAATGGAAGTTGGCATGCGTGTTTAGCATTGACAAAACACAACAACTAGTAGCAGAGTTCAAGAAAATGGACCACGGCTACATTCAGCACAATCAAGAAAAGGTGTTTGGCTTGACTTCTTGGGCCCGTGTGGATGATCTTTCTGATTTCAACATGGCAACCACTGAGCTTGATAGTGGGAAATCAATCATTGATTGGTCCCAACACAAATGAGATTACAAAAATCACGTTGGGTCACAAGTCGACTACAGAGGCAAGTCGTTGTTTGAGTGGCCAAATACTTCAAGTTTTGTGGAAGATGGGACCACATGTCCCATTTGTATGAATCCATTTGGCCCTGAAGGTGGAATGCAGTTGGGCACGTGCAACCACTTGTACCATCCATTTTGCCTCATCAGTTCCATGATTGTCCGTCGTCGGTGCGCAGTGTGCAAATCTCCATCCCACGAGTGCTTGTACGAGTTGTTTGGCTTGATCTCATACATGCCACCACATTGGGAATTTAGTGCCACAAATGCCCCCGATCACCCTAAAAGCTGGGGAATAGACCTGGTGTGGAGCTGGAAATTACAAATGACGTCGTTACAAAAGACACAGCACTCTACTGAATATGGTTGGGAGAGAGACCCAAATCAAATTCAAGCTGCCTACCACCACTTGTTTTCGACGAAAGACAAGCATAGCCAAGGACAACGAAATTTTTTCTTCCAATGCTTCAATGGACATTAGGACGAAGCCGGAGATGAGTTCCGATTAGGACCTCACCCCAGGCAATGGTTGTGGGGCGTTGATGGAGTCCGTATCATTGGTGACAATGGCAATTGCATGGTAGAGGACCCTAACATGCCAAAAACCGCGGAAGTTGCTGTATTATCGGAATCTGAGTGGAGAGAGACGTTTAGAAATGAAGGGCTCGATTTCCTACTTGAGCATCACAGCTCGAAGACATGCCGAACTCTAGAAAGCCTCAAGCAATCGCAAATAATGAGGGCCATTTTGGAAGAAGACGGTCCAGCGAGGAGAACTCGATCTGCGGTTTGTAGACTTCAACTAGGCTCTGGCAAAAATTCTCCCATAAAGCAAGGTATACACGACAACGAGGTTGGACCCAGTGGCCATGCAAACAGTCCAATGAACATCAATTGAGTGCATTTTGTAGTGTGGTAATTAGTAGTTACTAAAGCATATTTTGCATATAGACTTAGGCACTTATCATTACCAATGTTTATACAATTACTACTTTGGCAATTCAACGCTATTTCAGTTACTTTAGTACTACCAACAACATTAGACATAGTCCTAGTAAATGCATATTTTATCATGGAAAATGTGCTATATACTTTTCCAATTTTGTAACACATTTTGCATTATTGCATATAAAATCCAAATATGCAATTTTTGAATTATTTTGCATGATGCATGTATAATTCCTAAACTAAGAAGTTGTTGAGTAATACATTGACAAACTTAATCTAGTTTCCGATTATAAAGATTTCAATGTGAGGAGTATTTAAAAAAAAATTAGCTAATGTAGTACAATAAGGAAAAATGGGAGTAAACTACTTTTATTTAAATAAACACAATATTAGAGATGAAAAATATATTTTCTCGGTCATCGCCAGGCATTTCTTTGCACACACTTGTTTCTTGGACATCTTGCCCACCCTAATCAACTAATCATTTGTTTGAGTGAACGAAGTGGTCTAGGGTAAAAAACAAATCGCCTGTAGATGTTGATGAGGTCCATGCATTATACTTTTCTTTTAGTACTATCAATTATTTCATTTTGAAAGGTATGCATATACAAATTTAGAATTTGTTGCTATGATCTAATTTGATTGATGATAGCTTTGTATTCCTTCTGTTTCAGTATACTTTTATAAATTTGAGGCAATCTTTTATTTCTCATTCTTAAAGACTAAAAATATATTGTATTTCATTTTAATTCCAAGACCAAAAAAATGCAAAAGGAAAAAAGCACTATTCATGTAATCACGCTCATATCATTTTCCTTCTCTGAAAGATTCAATTTTTGCCTAGAAAATTGATTATCCGAATATTTTATAATCTTGAAATGCAAAGGTCAATATGTTACGATAATAAATTCCATACATTCTTCTATCATAGACATAGTAGTCTTCTTTTTGCACGCTTCTATTAAAAATTTCAAATACCAATCTGAGACAGAAAACAATACCAAAGACCAAAGTGGGATTGTGGCCAAACATTTTGGTTGTACTCTAATATTATATCTCTAAGACCCAAAATCTTCTAGGATCCCTTGGCACAAGTATATTTTTGTACTTGAATCCATGAATTTTAATGATACTTGACCGCTATTGCATTTTTTTTTTCTTGAAACACATGGACACTACCGCTATTCCTTTTCAAACTCAATCCTTTGTAGCTATTTATCTCAAAATTAACCCCTAAAGGACCACCATGCGTTTTTTGGCAACATAGAAATTTTAGGCAATTACGTGTGATTAGAGATTTGCATCTTTTGGACTTCAACTTCAGTAAAATGCGAGGACAAGGAATATCTTTCATATGCACAAATTTCATGACATTCGGAAATATGACTAAAAAGTTATTGTACAATATGTTGTTTGTTTCTCAACTCGGGCAGTCTAGCCGTCTAGGCAAATCTGAAGAAAATCACAAATAAACATTTCAAATTTGTTCTTCAGACTTACATGTAGGGGAAAAGCATTAAATCATTGCAAGAAAATAGTTGAGATGAAAGTTATGAGGCTTTCTAGTTTGCAGCCAGTTATGGAATCCCTACGCTAAATAAAACTTTGAAGTCCTTTATTTTACTGACATTCAAATATTTTTGAAGAAATATAATGCTATTGAATGTAGATTGTTTATTACAACAATTCAACCATACCGGACGGGTTTTTTTTAATTTTATAACTAATTTTTTCACAATTTAGTACTTTGAATCATTCTGTACTTCTTTCTACTTACAAATTTTTGCCTATATGTTGAGAATTGAGGGAAGCAACTGAAACTCCAACTAGGCTCTAGGAACAAACATGATTTAGAGGTACATTTCACTTTCTTCAATATAACAAATTTGCACATTTTAGAAGGGTATTCGTTTCGATGATCACAGATGACAATTTTTTTGTGAACTTCAAAAATTTGTAACTAATTTCACAAAGTGAGAAAAAATATGAAATGACTTCGGTTACATGCCTATTTTACTTGTCTTTTGAGGAAAATTGACTAAAAAAATATTTAATGATGATTCCCTCACCCAAATTCAATTTTAGCCCTTAAAAGGTTGATTTATGGAACTCCTACCTAATTTATAGAAATTTATACTGTTGGATGAGTTCAATTATTTTTTGTTCAGGGTCAAGAATCTCCCTTATGAAAATACCTTGTACGGATTGATTTAAGACTACATCTTTAGAGTGGCCACAAAATTCATTATCTTGAAAAATTATGCCCGCCCTCAAAATCAACACCGGTCACTAAAGGGTTAAAGCCTTGAACACTAAGTCTAGAAAAGTATGAGGTGGTTATGATTTGTTTCCGTGAACTCGAAGGAATACATCCCAAGTACATTATGTTTTAAAGAATATAAAAAAGAATTTCTTCACCTCAAAATTAGGCGATCAAAGATCATTTCTTTTACTAGGAATCCTAATCCTTTGGAATTCTCCTCACGCTAATTTGGACCTACTAGTTTGGGATGACGGATTCATTTTCTAAATATTTTATTTTGAGTAAGTTCAAGTTCTCAAGTGCGTGGCGAAAGCAAGTAGTAGAATTGGGGCCCTAAAACCGGAGCTACAAGCTTGCACGGATTGACCTTCAACTCGAAAAGTGGTTGGATCCTTGAATGTAGCCATTGACCTCCAGATTTTGTCCAACCTCAAAAGAAGTGCTCGTTGCATTAATGCCCTCCTCCCCCCTGTCCATGGGAGGGAAGAATCCCATGAGCATTTGAAATGTTTGTGCTGAATTGCAGTCCACCACATTCATCTCCTCAACTGGAAAAAAAAAGATAGGCGTCCGCGCCCCTTGTTGGTGTCCGCGCCCAGACGTCCACGCCCACATAGTCCGGCAACCGCGCCCGTCCATCCCGTCCGTCCCGTCCGCGCCTCGACTAGGCGTCCGCGCCTCGACTAGGCGTCCGCGCCCGGTATACGCGTCCGCGCCGAAACCAAGCGTCCGCGCCCTGACCTTGAAAACTTTTCCAAGTGACAGTCCTGAATTCCCTCCAAGCTGAAACTGAACTCCCTCCAAGCCAAGTTTCAACTCCAACCATGACAACCATGAACACGCAAATTGACAAATTGAATATCTGAACGAGTAATACTCTAAGCTTTAGACCCTATTTACTAAATCCTAAACCCTAAACCTCAAACCGCTTGGTTATTTCCATTCCCCAAAAGAACATTGGGCTTGAAATCTAAAATAACATGGAAGGCCCACTTCATTTTAAACCCAAACCCTTCTAGGATCCCCAAGCCTAAAGATATTTCTCTACTTCAATCCATGAAATTTCATAATACTTCAATGCTATTCCATTTCCATCCCACACGGCTTTGTTATTTCCATTCCCCCCAAAGAATATTGGGCTTGAAATCTAAAATAACGTGGAAGGCCCACTTCATTTTAATCCCAAACCCTTCTAGGATCCCCAAGCCTAAATTGCTCTACTTCAATCCGTGAAGTAGAGCAATACTTCAACGCTATTGCATTTTTTTTCCCCCTCTTGAAACACATGAACACCACGTCTATTCTTTTTCAAAATCAAACCTTTGTAGCTATGTATTTCAAAATTGAAGCCTTGAACACTAAGTCTAGAAAAGTATGAGGTGGTTATGATTTGTTTCCGTGAACTCGAAGGAATACATCCCAAGTACATTATGTTTTGAAGAATATAAAAAAGAATTCCCTCACCTCAAAATTAGGCGATCAAAGATCATCTCATTTACTAGGAATCCTAATCCTTTGGGATTCTCCTCACGCTAATTTGGACCTACTAGTTTGGGATGACGAATTTATTTTCTAAATATTTTATTTTGAGTAAGTTCAAGTTCTCAAGTGCGTGGCGAAGGCAAGTAGTAGAATTGGGGCCCTAAAACCGGAGCCACAAGCTTGCACGGATTGACCTTCAACTCGAAAAGTGGTTGGATCCTTGAATGTAGCCATTGACCTCCAGATTTTGTCCAACCTCAAAAGAAGTGCTCGTTGCATTAATGCCCTCCCCCCCCCTGTCCATGGGAGGGAAGAATCCCATGAGCATTTGAAATGTTTGTGCTCAATTGCAGTCCACCACGTTCATCTCCTCAACTAGAAAAAAAAACACAAGCGTCCGTGCCCCTTGTTGGTGTCCACGCCCGCGTAGTTTGGCGTCCGTGCCCGGTCGACCCGTCCCCGCCTTGTTCGCATCCTCGGCTTAAGACAATTTTGAAAAAAACCCTATTTGCCTTGACTTGTTTCCGCCCTTCCCCAAGAAGTCCGTGCCCCTGCACACCTTGGGTATAAAGGCAAACCTCTTCATGTGAAACCCCTACATTTGTCATCTTGGCCTCATCATCTTGGACTTCAATTCACTTTGAGCTCCTTGTGAGTCTACTTGGGTGGAAAATGGCCCTGGTTTGTTGCTGAGGTGATGTAAAAATCAGTTCAAGCAGTGGATTGGCACTAACTTTTGTTCAGTCCTCTCCATTTGGTGTAACACATTTGCATTCGTTGTGAACGCATTGGGAAGTCAACGAAAACAAACAAAAGAATGGGAACCGTGGTATAACTTCCTAGAGAACGGGAGTAAAGTGAGCTGTGTTTTTTGCAACTTGACATTCAGCTATAAACGCGAGTGCGCTTTTGCTCACTTTGGATATGGCGCCTAGTCCGAGAGGGCAATTTGTTGTAGTGCGCCGCGAGCTATGCTACACCAATTTGCAAATTGTGCAAACTTTGTCCCGCAAAGATTGAGTCTCGAGGACATGTACGAAGGAGAATCAATTCAGAGTGGTCCCTCAAGAGCAAATCCTGTCGCAAGTTCAAGTCAATCCACCCAAAACGAAGTGATGAGAGGGGGCCCCGGTGGAGACCAAGCTGAAGGGGCTACTATCCTTGAAGGAAATCATCCAGTACAAAGGTCCGAGAGTCTTGCAGCAGCAAATTCCACAAGATATAGGACATTTTAGCAACAACGCATGAGGGATGCTTTGAATGTTTCTAAGAGGAAGGAATTGGATGAGAAGTGGGCATTGTTTTTTTACGAGGCAAATGTGCCATGTAATGTGGCAAGGAATCTAGCATTTATTGAGGCTGTGAGGGCAACCTCCGTAGAAAAGTTTGAATATAGTCCACCTTCTTATCATCAACTGAGAACTAAGTTCATTGAACCCAAGAGGCTGCAGGTTGAGAAGCAAATCGAAACCAAAGTTGATTTTGTAGTGAAGCATTACGGGGTGACAATATGCATTGATGACTAGGATGATGTCAATCGGAGGCCCTTAATGAATGTGATGATGTCGTGCCCTACCAGTGATGTATTTTTAGGGGCCATTGATACTAGCAGACAGAGGAAATCGATGCGCTACATAGCGGACCAGATGAAAGTATTCATTGAGAAAGTGGGTCCAAAACACGTCATGCAAGTTTGTATGGATAATGCAGCAAACATGCTTGGAGCATTGGACGGTATAGTTCTAACGTACCCTCACATATTCAAGCAGGGGTGCATGGCACATGCCTTGGATCTTTTGTTGGAAGATTGGGCCAAAATAGTAGAGTTCAAAGATTTAATTGAGAGGGCAAGAAGATTGTGCCACTATATTCAAAACCATCACGTGACCATGTCTGTTTTCCGGGAGTTGAGCTTGAACAAGCAACTCGTAGTGCCAAACAAAACACGGTTTGCTTGTAATTTGCTCATAATGGACTGACTCAAAGTTCTTCAAAGGACCATGGTGCTGCTAATAAACGATGCGCGCGTTAAGAATTACGTAGATGGTCTGCGAAACAGACAACATGGGGAACAAGCACGAACAGCTGGATTTCTTATGGTGTCAACCGTTGAAGATGTGTAGTTTTGGCAACAAGTTGTGAATTACATGCACATGACTAAAGATGTGCTAAAGGCATTGCGCGTGTTCGATGGCAAAAACCAGCTATGCATCAGGCATGGTTCACAATGCACAATTTGAGAGGCCATGTGTTTTCTTTAAGAAAGCCCCCCTTCAACCTACGACCAAATATAGCCACCACCTTGGAGGATACTTTTCAAAACAGGTGGAACATGGTATTTACGGATGTCCATTACGCCGGGGCCCTTCTGAACTCTAATCTCTTGAATAACGCGGCTCTCAGGGCTGATGGAATTGCCCTTCGTGCATTGTATCGATTCATCCGCAAACTGGAAAATGTTGTGGGTATACAGTCTAACAACGTGTTGTCTGAACTAACAGAGTTCGAGGAGGGCACGAGACCATACAGTGCTGTTGAGACACCCGACATCCGAGCAATAGGGATGTTTCCCCACCAATGGTGTCATAGAGTTGGAGATCAAGCCCTATCTAAGATTGTCGTGCGTATTCTATCGTTGACGTGTTCACCAAGCTCCTGAAAAAGGAATTGGAGTATGTATTCCTTTGTCCACAACAGGGTCCGCAATCGATTAGCCCTGAGAAGGCTGAGTCATTGGTATATATTTATACCAATAGCCGTGTCCTCAAGGAAAGACCAGGTGCCAATCTTGTTCGTTGGTATGATGCAAATATCTTATCGGAGGATGAAGATGTAGATGCCCTTGGCCCCGTTTCGATAGGAGAACCCCCTCGTCGTTGTGAATTTAATGCGATGATGGCTGCGGAAGAAGAAGAAGTTGATCAAAAAGCAAACTGAGCACCGCGAGCATACCCACCAAATCTAGATTTGTGGAGGGCGGGGGTCAATCACCTTGAGGAAGCCAAAAATTACTACGAAGACGATGATGATGACCTGGAAGAGGAAGTTCTCCATGGTCGTAGGGACCCTTGGCCAGTTGTTCCTCCTCCCTTGGCTCTCAAAATCCAGTCGTTCCGGAAGTGCGTCCTCTATCATTGTCAACGGAGTGAGAGGGCCCCGACGCAATGGACGCCGAAGATGATAATATTCCCTCTCACAATGAAAATAACCCCCCTCCGGCAAACGAAGGGGAAAATGGAAATAGCGGTGGGAATCTAGGGAACAATGCATTTCAAGACATTGAAAGATGTGTTAGCAATCGTGATGGCAGTAGGAGGCGCGGAGTAGTACGAGGCCGCGATAGCGGTAGAGTGCTCAAAAGATGCCTTGGCCAAAACAATGAGAATATAGAAATGTCAAGACCGATCGCAAGAAATGTCGTGAGGGGTTTTGTAACGGGAGCAAGGCGTTTTGACCTTGAACGTTTAGATCCCAGTGATGTTTTTGCGTTTACAGACCTGCTTGAAGATGAAGCCCATATTCCCCCACAAGTTGCAGTCCGTACTCTTCTTCCTGACCGCAATACATCGGTGCAGCGTTCTCGTGATCTTTCTTCTCCCGCAACTTTAAGTGCTCACCGTCGACCTTCCCAAGAAAGGCTAGGTTCAATGAGGAATGCTCAATCAACGCGTCCAAGCATTTCAAATATTACAGCGGGTGGTAGACTCCCTACTGCCCCTCGACCCATAGTTCCCCACCCCATGGGTGAATATCAACATGGACGTGGAAAGAGTACCGTCCGCTGAGGAGGAAGGGGTCATGCAGGTCGAGGAGATGCAGTCAATAATGGAGGCCGTGGTGGACAAAACAACAACGAAGCGTCATCGTCTAGGCGTTCTAAACGCCCTCTCTTAGGAATTGGGGTCAGAGACCTAAACATGGTAATACCACCATTTTGGATATATATGTTCCAGGGGTAACTGCGTCCACTCCAGCATATGTTGTTCTTTGAGTACGAGGAGGACCCACTATAAATTCAAACGCTGAGGACCCTAGAGCTCAACGGCACAAGAGGTTCAAACGCAATCGTAGGCATGGTGAAATAACTGTGGAGCTTCGAAATGAGAATTCGGAAGTGGAGGGCCACTGGACAACTGATGTTGACGATGTAGAAGATGAATGTGAAACTAGTGAAGGTGGTGAGGATGAAGACGACCCTAATTGTGATGAGGCACCGGCAGATGATGATGTGGTCATTCGAAATGCTACATTAGGGGATGATGGAGATCCGGATATACCAGAAGTCCGCAGATCAAGTTGTTTCAACAATTAAAGGACACCCAACATTGGATGCACATTGTCATTTATCATGAATTTAAGACACTTGCACCATTTAGAACATGAAATACTGAAGATCTACAAGAACATGAAAGAGGGTTTGAGATAATCAATGGAAGAGTAGGCATATTTTGAAAGTATAGATTTATTGTGTTGTGAACTTGTTATTGTATTGAACAATGCTTGAAATTTATAAATGTTGTTGGTTATCTGAAATAATGAAGTCTTCGATTGTGTTTGAGAAATTATTACATTTTCTGATTTGCCATACATGTAGACCTTTAGGAGTGCGGTTATGCTGTTTTATAGAATAGTAGAAGATGTTGTACACATAATTTTCAAGTGCAAGTACAGCAGTGGTTAATGAATATAATGAAAAGTGAATATTTTTATTAAAATGCATGGAATTAATCATGGATGGGTACATCTCTCAAGGAAAACCCGTGGATTTGGCAAGGCGCGGACGCATGTCGTGGAGTTAGGGCGCGGACAGGTCGGGGCTAGGACGCGGACGTGTGTCATTGAGTTAGGGCGCGGACGCGTGTCGTGGAGTCAGGGCGCGGACGGTTTGGGGCTAGGGCGCGGACATCTGCAACCTGCCGAGGCAACAACCCGACCCATCCACGCCCAAGCCTCGAAGGAGGGGCGCAGACGTCAGCGCCCTGCCGAGGCTCCACTCCAACACGCCCCCCCCCCTCCCCAAGGCTAGGGCGCGGACGTGGTTGGGGCATGGACTATAAAACCCTCGTGGGTCTTCACTTGTCTTTGCCAAGTCTACGCCCTACGCCTCATAGCTTTGTTTGCGAGAGCAACTTTTGGACGTGAGTTTGGTGGGTGATCGGGCTTGGCCTACATACCAGCCCCGGGTTTTTTTTTTTCTCGAAAGTTTTGGTGGTGCCAAAATATTGTACAATGGCAATTGAAGGGATTTCCAGCACGGGTCCGCGCTCCGTGTTTGTAGACTTGGATGCATTTCCTGAGGTGGTGCCTGCAGTCATGAGTGAATCAATGACTTCGGGGTCATCTAATTCCTCGTCATCCAGCAGGTTGAAGCGCAAAAGTCAACCAAATCTTAACTTACCCCCCCCACGAATATGTTCTCGAAGCTAGAGCAATAGCGGTAATTTTTTTCACACGACGAAGCTTTGGAATGCTATGTAGAGAATATGTGCACTACAACAAAGTAGAATACCACAAGTTGGGCGTTGAATTGCGGCGAGAGTTGGAGACCAAATTCATAGCATCCGAGTGATTCAACAATTATTAGGATTACTGGTTGCACTCTGAGTGGTTGGATAAGCAGGTTTTGCAGCTGACCACCAATATTGTGGCGAATTGGTGTTATCACATGATGAAGAAGGAGGATGGTAGTGATTGGGACATGCATGAGAAGGAATTTGCTTCGAAATTGATGCAAGTTCAGAAGTTCTCCCAGCAGTACTCTTTGTCGCGTAGAAAGAAACAAGCACCATGGAAAGCGACGCTTGAAGATCAAATACGCGCTCATCATGTAAGCGGAACTTTCAAGTGGCTGAAAAGTTGTGTGAAAGTGATTCCCATGCCAAACCAAATCGCGACTGGTTCATATGGGACTATCAGAAAGGTCATACTCACAAGACTGCAAAGCATTCCCAGTTGGATCTGCTTTGCCGAGAAGTCTTTGAAGACCTCAAATGAGAAGGAGAAGCGCCAGGTTATTGTGAGTGAGGCGGGGGGGTGCCTAGTGATACATCCTGGTATCATACGACTTGCATACATCCATCCGAAAACGATGGAAGGCTACACGCTATGGTGGAATGGAAGTTCATTTATTAATTTCTAGGTCAAATGCAATTCAAAGGTGAGCGAAGCATTGGACATGGACGAAATCACAAGACAACACAATATGGGTTTGACGCAGGAAGAACTTGGTTGGGTTGCAACGTATCGCAGAAATCGCGTGAACTTGGCTCTCTCATTGCTTGTCACCGTGGAAAAATGTCATGAAGCTCAGTATTTATACAATGACATTACTCCATCCAACATTTTGCTCCATTTTGATGACTGGAAAGATAACACGGTGTACATAGGCATTTGCGATTGGGGGCTATCTGGCCGGGTTGTTGAAAAAAAGCCATCAAGGTATGGTTATCGAACCATAGAGGAGTTCGAACGTTTGAAAAATGAACGGAAACATGTAGCCCCCAAGTTGTTCTACGTGTACGAAGAGAAGGAATTGGAGACCTCACTTGAAGTCATGCAGAAAAAGAAGTTGTACTCCATGGCTGCTGATGCATAAGCAACGGGATGGATAGCATATCAAATTTGGAACGAAGAATTGGATTCCAAGTATTTTACGACTAGAAGACCAGAGCAACATCAAAATTTGAGGATTAAGTTGCTGAGCCTCCAAAAAGTAGATGTAGGCGACAGGGTGTTTGTGCCCGACGTGCTAGACACTTTGAGGAAGGCACCTCACTCTTGGACTATGCCTGATTGTTGTTATCGTACATAGGTGACTGTTTGTATTGTTTGGAATTTAGTATGTGGCAGTTTTATAGGAAGACCACACCTTTGTTGCTAGAAGTGCATGAAGCATGTGTATTTTGTAGTTGTTAGTTTGTTACACATTTCATATAATTATGAAGACATGGACTTATGGTCAACATTTTTGAATATGCCATTTGGTGTTTATTCCATGAAAGGCCATATTTGTTAAATTGAGACTTTTCGCAGTCTCATTATTATCTTCGACTCGAGGATAAATTGCTTTATCTCTTCACTAGTGTTTTTTTATACGTAGGTAACAACACCAACTTTTAGAATTTCATTATAGGATCATTATTTGAGTATTTTTTATTTTTTTATTTCAATTACTATTTTTTTAAATGAATTTCTCAATAATTAGCATTCTTTCTCAAAATCTGTGAAAAGTCTCAATATAACCAATATGGCCTTAATCAGGACATTATGGTAGTTATATGACTTATGTGAATTTAAGAATGTTGATGAAGCAACCCATTTGAAATGCAAGAGAGCATGGGCATGTGGTAGGTGCTGTGGCCTCCTCAAAAGTAGAAATGTTGGAAGAACGTAAGACCATAGACCATAGGACGCAAAAAAGAATGCCTTTGGAAAAAATAATGCTCCTCAATATGAAAATGAATTGGAAGGAAGTCATATCTCATGTACAAAATAAATCATAACGAAATTGAGAAATCTAAAGATTTTGCATCATTGTGTGAATGGAAGATTTTAATACTCAGAACAGTACAAATACCTCATATCATTATGTGAACATTGTATTCTATTGTAGTAATTGATTCGGAGAATATGAATTCTTTATCCCACGAATTCCAAACTGTTTTAATTGACCAAGCTCCCAGTAGAAAAAGGTTTTGAGCGAGGCTGTGAGAAAGCCAACAAAGCCCCCCCTTCCTTCACTTTGAAATTCACAACGGAAAAATAAATGGTTTCATTGAACCTGGGCCCCGTGGTACTAACCCTGTACCCTCAGAATTTTGAATAAACCGCTAAACCCTAATCAAATGTGGTTCACGTGAACATGAGTCCCCTCTTCCTGAAAGGTATTGTTTTTAGTTCTAAAAGATTTTTTTTTTGGGGCCTACAATGCACAAAAGCATGGTTGAATTAAAGGAAGGCCTCTTTATTGCTTCTTAATGGAGAATGAATTGAATTTCATTATTCCACAAATTGTTAAGTGGAAGTAGGTACAAGATAGTAGAAAAATTAAAAATATGAATATTTTATATATGGAATTAAAATGTCTAAATCCTAATGTTGAGATTTTTCTAGCAAGAAATCTAAACCAAATGGCCCCCTTTTTCTTCAAGAAATTGTACAATTTGCATTCTTAAATGAATGCTACAAGCTATGTTTTGTAGAAAAGATGCTCTAAAAGCCCGAAAAATAATAACTTTCTCGTAACAAATCCAAATAGAATGAATCAAAGCTTTCTACATAGCCAAGAATATAATCTATGGCCCAAAAGAAAAAAAAAAAAAATCAAATTCTTGCAATTTTTTTTAATTCTCCTTAACAATTTTTTAATTCTGTTTAACAATTTTTTTTTTTTTTCTCTTTTAAACTTTGAACTGAATTCTACAACATCAAAAATTCTAAATTCAAAGTCTGTAGTGCAAAAAATTTGACAAATGATCCCCAAATTTATCTGCAATTGCAAGGCACTGTTTGAATAAGCTTTGTTTTTCTACTTTGAATGCTCATTTCTTCCAATCTATACGGTCAAACTTCATAAAAATTTCACCACATGATCTAAGACAAGTGAAGTACAAGATCCTACGGTCAGATTTTAGGGAGTATTTTTTTTTTGGTTTCTTGGATCAATGCAACAAAAATGACAATTCCAGTGTTTCTTGACAACGAAAAATGGCCTCGAGGCTTTAGGGATTAATGGGGTTTACAATTAAAATCATTCCCCTTCAAACTAAAAGAATACGAGTCCATGGAGCAAGCCAGGACGGTTCCTCTTCCTTTACTTTGACATTCACACCCTAACTACATCTGTCTGCGGCCCGATAGAAATCTGTCCACACCCCAACTGAATCCCATCTGCGCCCCGACAGAAATCCGTCCGCGCCTCAACTGAAACTCGTCCACGCCCCGACAGAAATCCGTCTGCGCCCCGACGTCTACCCGTCCGCTCCTTGTTAGTGGTCCGCGCCCCGACTGAATGACGTTCGCGCCCTGACTTTGTCTGTGCCCCCCTTGCTGATGTCCGCGCGTTGGCAAGCAGTCGTCCGCGCCCTCACTGACGCCCGCGCCCTACCTCTGGCGTCCTCGCCCTGGATCCTAGTTGGCAGCCAGGTGGCATCACAATTACAACCACATCACCTATTTTTTTTATTAATAAAAGTCAACTTATTGTTGACCACATCGGACGGGCGAACCGGATGTCCGACCGGTATGACAACCCTGATCATACCTATTAGAGTTTGTGTATTTTGAAACTTGAATTGCAGATAGATACCTCACCATTGAATGAAACACAAGAGATTCTTGAAGCCGATGACATGATGTAACCAGAGACATGTGTGGAAGACTATGAAGAAATCATGGTACAAAACTCCGCAAGCGATGAAGAAAAAGATCTCATGGTAGATGATCTTTGAAGGTTGCAAAAACGGAATGCGGTGCAAACCATCCCTGCTTTCAGAATGAAGCCCGATGAACTCTTTTGTCTATTCATTCCACTCTGTAGGCTCATCTTGCTGCCTATGATAAGGACTACCTTTGCATGTGACGTGAAGAAATTGGAAATTGACTTTGCAAGCGAGTACCGTGATGGGGCTACGGTGTTTTATGTCTTGACGACCAACAAGGAGAGGGAAAGCTTTGAGTTCACAGAAGTAGGGGGAGAGCTGTGGAATGCAAAGAACAATGTCTTTATGGAATACATGGAGTCCAAGCCCAAACTCAAGTACATGAAGAACTTGAAGTTCTTTGTTTGCGATGGCAATCATCGACAGCAGGCGTGGATGAATCTTATTGAAAGGGTTTATCCATTGGCTCCAAAATGGCACTACGCAGTTGATTGCATCGTCTTGGACACAAAGGGGAGGATTGAGAAAGTCATGGAAGTCATGCACAACATCAACAAGTGAGTGCCCTCAATTCTTTCACGTAGTTATTTCTAAATTATTTTTCTTTTTTCAAATAACACTATTCTAGTAGGCATTATTAAAAACTTTTGTGTATTTGCAGAGCTATAGAGGACTCGCATGTGAAAACAAACTTGGTCCATAATTTGTATCGAGTACAAAAGTACAGTATGCTCCCAAATGACAAGTTTAAAGAGTTGCTAAGGCCCTTTGTGCAAACAAAATGTGATGATCAAGGTGTAAGGAAGACATGGTATTCCATCCCCGCCGACGTCTTCACATCATATTTTTTCTGGTTAAGATGGACGTCAATTGTGCATGCATCTCAATTGAATTATAATGTTGTAGGTCTTGTACATTATCAATTTTTCACTCATGAATATTTGGCATCTTTCATAGCAAGAGATTCCCCTAGCCTCAGACAATGCCAAACAAAGGTAGTATGAGAATACACCAAATGGTGAAAAAAATCCCAAAGGCGTTGCCCATGCAATGAAGGCGGAAGCAAAAGAGAGTATTGCAAAGTTGTATGTRAAGATGCATAAACTGTTAGCAATGGTCAATCCTGCCAATGAGCGGGCCTTTCTACAAGAAGTGAGTATTGCCAATCTCTTAGAAATGTCAATGTTTCTTAAATGCCCAAAATGAAAAGAACTTACAACTTGAGTGTTTTGGTGTTGCAGGTGGAGAGGCACTGGAGCGCAAATGGACATTTCAAAATGACTTTGGAGAAGCTCCAAATGGTGGCCACTTGCAACCTRATGCACGTTCATAAGATGAATATTCTGCAGTGGTGGAACTCCTCGGAAGTTCCCACCCAAGCCTGTTTCAAAGAATCTCCTTGGCCTGCTCTTGAACAAATGTTGTTTGTTTGCAAGGGKAAGTGAATGCTAGTCTTATCCATGGATTTGAAGTTCTTCATGCWTGCCATTTGATTTATTATTCATGAGCTAATGGTAGACATCCTAAATTCACTGTTTCTGGATATTAATTGAATGTTGTGTTTTCCAGATTGAAGATGGAGCGGTAGCTTTCTTTGAGGGGTTTGTGAGGGGCACAAAGCTTACCATTAAGTACAATGTAAATGCCCCAACTGAGCCTGAGTATTTGGCGGAGTATTTCAAAGGATGGAGGCACAAAATTTGGAATCAAGCCTTTGGACCTTATTTCAAGGGGGCTACCTATCTCAAGAAGGGGGACTCATTTGGGAATTTCGAGGGGTCCACACAAGCTATCTGTAGAGTTCTCTTTTGGTACGCTCACACAAACTACAACTATTGATTTTGCTATGCCTTGTGGAATATTGGATTGAATTGTTTGCATGGACCCACTTGGAAGTGCTCAAGCATTCTTCAATATTTTTTTTCATTTGTAAATTTATTTGAACTTTAAAAAGGCTTAACCGACCTAGTAACCCAATGTTTTAGATTGTAAGAGATCCTTTTTATTTGTTGTTGTGATCTACACATTGATTGTAATGATTTGTTTTGCTCCAATTACTTCAAGCTAGAACCTAAAGGGGCCATCTTGCGATCAGATCTTTTGGCATACTTGGACCACTCTTTGGACTCCTACATGTACACGGCATCCCAGCAACGCACATTCACTATAGCACATCTTAGCGGCGGCAGATGGTACTTGGACTGTATCATTGCATATACTCATCCGTCCAAGGTAGATTTGCGGAAATCCTTGGACGGAAAGGGGGATGTGGACTTGGAGGTTGATGAGTTTTCCGGTCTCTACGAGAAGCAGAGGAAAAAGGCGATTTTTCAAGGAGGGAGTTGAATGACAAAAAGAAAGTCGCCAAAATTGAGGTTCTTCTTAGTACCAAAGAGAAGAAGGAAGCTGAGAAAGTGGCTAAGTTGGCAGAAAAGGAACAAGAGAAGGAAAGGGAGAGGGAGGAGAAGGCTAAGGTGAAAGATAAGAAATAGGTGGATGACCAAATTCCCGCATCTAATACTGTGGATCAAGATTCAGGGATGCAAGTGGGATCCCAAGTTGGAGTGAAGAGGAAGGCTGCTTTTTTGCAGCTCATGGAGGAGGTTATTATAGTTTGGACACAAACAATTGTCCTTGAAGAAAGTGATTTGGAGAAGGCGGAGGACTTGCTTTTGAATATGTCTATTGACGACCTCATGGAAGACGGTGCATTGGATACTCCAGCTAAGTACAATGAGGTCTTGGATTTCTTGGAAAAGGTAATTTCATTTGCCCGTTATGATCACATGCATTCATTTCTTGCTAGGCTTGAAAATGTATGTGTTGTGTTTTATTAGTTTGATTTTAATGATATCATGGGCTTCCAATTGTYAAAAGGAAAAAATCGTTTTTTCTATGGAGAAAAGAACTTGAAGCCAGGAATGGACCTTGTATTTATCAACTGCCCGGTGTGAGCCCTCATTTCGTCACTTGGGACTCACTGTTCTTTTTTTTCGAATTTTAGCAAAATTAAGTGTGGAGAATAGTACAAAATAACCCCAAAAGAGGGTAAAGCCAAAATAGGTGTGTTACATGCCAATATAGAATTTGGTCATAAATAGAGTGTTTTTGCTTAGTTAGATCCTAAACCCGCTTGTAGATAGGTTAGAAACCGGGAAATCAGGCAATTTGTAAATATTAAGTAATATTGCCAAATTAGCCAACTCTACCCTGCTTGTGACAAACTATGGCCAATTCGGTCCGAGGGGACCTAAGGGAGAACCCTATAGTCAATTCCCAGAGAAAGATTTCAGTTCCTCAATCATTTATCAAATTTAGTAGAAACCCCAATTGTTAGCCTGCAGGTGTTACCAAACTCAAGATGTGCCAGCAAAGAGACTCTATGGCTAAGGGATGGTGTTATAGGGTTAATTCCATGCTAGGGATTCAATGGCAGAATCGATTCATCAAGATTCCCCCATATGTGGAAGATTCCCCAGACCCCGGTAATTCAAGAAGATGGCATAATTCGAATCTCCTATTACCAATGTGCAAAGTAAGAATATGAGCTTGCACATGTCTTGTGGGATTCCATGAGATGTTCCACAAAAAGTCTCAATTTTTTCTGATCATCCAAAGATCTTTTTCCGAGCAGTCAACCGCTTAAACCGACAATGATAAATTTCTAGAAATTACCTAGGTGGCGGTAAAATCTTACTAAAAATTAGAATAGATTCTTTTATGTTAATAAGGAGCTCCAACAAGTTTCAAGACATTTCGATAACCAGAAGACACCGAATCGACGAGATCCCTCGACTTCCAGTGAAATTAAAAGTTTATAGTGGAGTTGACTGGTGTACCGGGGGCATACAATATTGGAATGAGGTCAAAGCTAGGTCTTTTTTTACTCCCTTACATCTATTTAAGATCCTGGGCTAGTTACTTTTCATAGAAAAATCAACCTCCAAAAGTTGGATTTTTTACTCCTTTTGGTCGTTAAGTTGGCGCTAGGATTCGATGAGTTTATGACGTATGAAAAAGGGTGAAGGGGTTACCTAGACTAAAAATGGCCTTCTGAAGCCAATGGCACAATCCATTTGCAATTTGGAGCATTTCTCCAAAAGTTAGAAGTTAGGACCAACGTAGAATTCAAAAACTAGGGATGAGGATGAAAATCCTAAGTGATAGGATTACATTAGGAAAAAGGAGAGGAGGAGGGTGCCCTTGGAAATGTATATAAGGGCACCCATTCTCCTCTCAAAACACCCCTTCTTGCCATATTTTGGCAAATTTATACACGTTATCCATTAAAAAAGAATTTTTGGCCATTTTTGAGCCAAAGTTGTAAACGTGGTGTTTTTCGAGCATTTCAAGCTCAATTTTGTTGCTCTTTGGCAAGCTTTGAAGGACTTTGGGGTCCCTTTATGTCTTGTTGTTGTTGCGCACTTGTTTGGAGGTGTTTTGCCAAGTTGTTGTGGTATTTTTTGTTGCTTCAATCTTGTGAAGGTGTTTTTAGATAAGTTTCTTTTTGTCCAAGCTAACCCTTGTACTAATCTTAGAGAACTTCCCCTTGCAATTGGCGATGCTGCTTAGGGGAATTCTTTAGTTGTGGAGTGAAGACTTTGAGTGCTAACCCAAATTGTACTAATTTGTGTTTAGTTTTGTTGTTTTACTAACTTGTGTTTAGTTGTGGATGTACTAACTAAACATTGTTGTGTCTCAATTTCCCTTGTCCCATTGGGACGGCGAGCTTTGGTCTTATGTATTAGAAATTGTCCTAGGAATTTAGAAGAATTTGCAATTCACAGCAAAGCTTTGACTTCATACAAATAAGAGGGTCTTAGAATTTTAGAGTTTTCTCAAACTACAACGAAGCTTTGACTTTGCAAATCCCCATCTCTATCCCAAAGTTCCTACAAGTTTAGAGAGAGAATTTCCATCCTTGGTGTGTTTTTAATGCACCAAGTTTAGTTTCCAAAATTAGAGTCAAATTCCCCAAATTAGAGTTAGAAGAAATTGTGAAAGGTTGTGTCAAAATTTCCAATTAGCATAAGAGTATTTCAAACAAAAACCAATTGGGGTTCCAAATTGCCAGAAAAAAAAATTAGCAAAAAACCATCAAAGCTTGGCTCCAGCAGTCAAGCCATATACTAAGCACCAAGACCCAAACATCACTTTTTCTTCCCCTCCCCGCAGTAGTATGGAGCGCCATTTTTAGGGTTTAGTGCTGCAAACCTTCGGTTTTTGAAATTTTTTGCTGTTTCCTCCTCTGCAAGTGTCGCGTTAGTATTCTTTGGACCTTTGAAAAGTGACTGAAGGGTTCTAGCGACAGATTCACGCTCACAAAGCTGGGCGGAGCAGTTTTCAATTTTTTGAGTTCTCCCGGAAATATCGGATTTGGCCAGTGCAGGCAAATTTTCGAGAATTCTCAAATCGGCGCTGTTTCGGCTGCGATTGAGCAGGAATTGGGGTCGCAAAGGCTCGCTGGGCTATATGCAAGATTACTAGATACTAACAAGCACAAGGAGAGGACCAGCAGAGATCTTCTGAATTTTCTGGAGGTAACAGGGCGCGGTGAATTCAAACTGGGAGCTTGTCGATGGACGGTCTTTCTTGATCTAGATTCAAACTTGTGATCATGGTTTAGAGCTGATCAAACGAGGAGCAGAATAGAGCTCTCGTGTGTCTGAAGCGATTTCAACCCGGGAGCTTGCTGAAGATCAACCGTTAATCGCGGTCTAGCATCGACAATGGTTCTGTCGTCTTCAGGAGATCGGTCAGCTCTTGATCACGGTCAAGTCTAGCATGAACCGGACGGGGAGCAGCAAGTAAGTGGTGGGCTTTCCGCTTCGGAATTTTTTGTAGCAGTGCGGTGAATTCAATGTGAGCTTGCCGTTGCTCTGCTCTTTCCGGAGTTTGATCTAGGCTCAGGCTGATCAGAGCCCCCGCGTATCGAACCAGACGAGGAGCAGCAAGTTCAGGCTGCTCTTGCTCTTAAGATCCGGTGGTGCGGTTGGACGCTCTGTCTTCTGGAGATCGAGTCGGCTCCTGATTACAGTGAACCAGTCGGGGAGCAGATCGAACAAGCGGTGGTTTTCAGTTTGCATAGACATCGGAGTGGCATTAGCTATACACAAACGGACGAAGTACGATGCGGGGAGGGCTTTGGAGCTAATACAAGGGGACCACGACCTCGAGTATTGTACACAAGGTACGGTTTCCTGCTAGAACGTTGCAAGGGACGTTAAAACCTAAGATCTATAGGCGGGTAACACCGTAGTTGGATTGCTGTCATTGCGGGGACTGTACTTGTGTTGGGTCTATGGACCGAGACCAAAATGAAATTGTTGATGTACGCCTCCCTGACTTGGAGGGGGAGGGATGGTCTTTGAAAGGAGGCCGGATGGATCAGAAGCTCGATGAGAAGAAACAAGGGCTATCTGAGAAGAATGACTCATTGGAGGAACCTAAAATTCTCCTGGAATGGCACTTTACAGTGGAATTTACAAAAGAGCAGCTGAACCGCTTCATGACGGACAAGGAGGAGCTGTCGAGACAGACAATAATCGGGAGGATTTGGGGAGCCCTTCCAAGCTTCCCAATTTTGGAAAAATTCCTCACAAGGAAAACACCGGAATTCAAAGCAATCCAAATCTTGCTGAGGGGCTATTTTTGAATTGAATTTATCAACAATGAAGGAGCGGCCAAGTGCATCACACTAGGCACCATGACTTGGGGAGATTGCTCAATTCGATTCGCAAAATATAAGGCACTTTTCACGGATACCTCATTCCCGAAAATGGAGACAGGCACACTCATTTAGGTGCAATTCCCGGGGCTTGATCATGTGTATCAAGGTTTTGAATGGCTTTGCCATTTTGCTTCAATGATTGGGGAGGTGGCATTGATAGAGCCGGCATCCTCAACATGTCGAAGGTAGGGAGGGCCGCTCATACAAGTCCGAGTTTCGGATATTTCAAAGTTGCCCGGGAAACTTAAGATCCCTACTCTGTCGGAAGGATTGGATGAGATTGTATTCTCCTTCCAAGCAGTCAATTACTCGGGCTTGCCGAATCTATGCAATCACTGCCGCCGGTTTGGCCACCAAACAACGGATTGTCCACTGTCCAAAGCCGCGACAGACCAGAAACTGACGTGCGAGGGACAAGTTGCTCTTGAAGGGGACGGATTTACTCAAGTTACAGGGTAGAAGCATAGGGCTAGGCGGAAAGACCCACAGCAGACAAAGGCCGCCAACAGGGAAGGGGTCCAACAGCAAATCTGGGTACCAAAAATTGGAAAGTACAATGTGCTCAAGGGAATACAGAAGGACAAGGATAAGGAGGAAGCTGAAGAGTCGGCAGCAGTGGCGGTATCCAAATTAGTTGATGATTTTCCACCCCTCCTCTCTGTTACTAAAGTGCAGAAACAATCTTTAAATTACAAAACTGCTTTGGCTTCGAGAAGGAGAATTCTGAGCTCACTGGAGGAACTGCCGGCCATGGGAGAGCAAATCTCAAAAGGAGAAGGACGACACCACAAGCGGTGGAGTGACCAGGAGCTGCTTGAGGCACAACAACACTGAGACCCAATTCTCGGAGAAGGGGAACCGACAGTTAGAGAACCCCAGCCGCAGCAACCGCAGCTGCAGCAGTAGCAACAGTCGCAGCAGCAGCAGCCGCACATGGTACAGCAGGAGTTCCTAGACAGAAAAAAAAATACAGAGGTAACCCCACTCACCCATCTCACTTCAAAATTCTGGAGTAAGGGGCCACATGATAGTTTGGGAGAGGCATGGTGGATACGGTGGGGGGGCAAACGTTTGAGGGAAGCACTTGGGCTAAATGGAATTGAGTGTCTGGCAAGGGGAGAAAAATTTCTTTCCATTTGGCTAGTCATTTATAAGGACCAAGAAGGGGGTATGGAGTTGATGATGGATGACTCGGAGGCTTATCCCAAATGCTTGGACCCTATCCGCATTATTTTCGACGGTAATGAAAAGGTGGCTTTAGATTTACAGAGCAAAGTGCTCTCAGGGATCTAAGAGTTTTTATAGGGCTACCTACGCAAACCACCTCGCATACAATCATGGGACAAGATACATTGGGCCGCTAGATGGGACACGTATGGTAACTCACACGAGTTAACCATCATGGCAGCAATAAAAGTGCCAGGGAAGGCTAAATGCTTGAAAAGCATTCACCTTAGTTGGCTAGACCCTGACAATTTACAGGATTTAGACATGCACCAGGGGAGAGCAAAGATCAACATGCTTATGCACAAGTGGGGTAATCTTGGATCCAAGAGTGTTCATTCACAAGACTGGTTCCCTGGTATGTTAATCCAAAACACATCTTCTCCAAAGGCCACAATATTGGGCCCTATTGAACACCAGCTAGTGAGTGGACATGCTTCCACCTCTAGTACCCCTCTATGATAGACACCAAACTATCAATGGTGACCCTCAACATTAGAGGGGTGGGAGTTCGGACCAAAGGGTCCAAGAATCAAGTCCAAATTCGAAGAATGATGGAATGAATAGTCAACCAACCGCAAACAGTCATCCTGCAAGAGCATTGGTTGACATACGAAAGGTGCAGGAAGAGATGAAGGAGTTTACCATTTCCCAATGGGTACAGGGCTTGGAACCCAGGCATCCTAAGCCACACGGGAAGGTGTAGGATGGGAACCGGGGTCCTAATTTCAAAAAATTGGGCACAAAGAGTGAAGGGGGAAGTTACCATTGTGCCAGGGAGGGCACAATCAGTCTCTTTTAGTATGGAAAAGGAGAATATCCTCACCCTCATAGTTGTATATGCACCAGGAGCCTCAAATGATCAAAGTACATTATTAGAGGCATTAATTGATGCCAATATAGTCGGGGACGCATATATTTTGGTTGGTGATTTCAATATGGTGGAGGAGRATAGCGATAGGTGCGGCAGCACCAGATACTGCACGAAACCAAACAAAAGAGAAAAGGCCTCATGGACGAGACTTCTAAATTTCTATGGGCTCTCGGATTCTTGGCTAATAGATGGCATTTGGCACGAATCGAAGAAAGGGTTCACATGGGACAATAGTAGAAAGGGGGCGGAAAGAAGAGCAGCACGAACAGATAGGTTTTATATTATGGAGGGGCTCACGGAAAACGGGGGCTCAATTCTTGCTCATCCCCACACAAAAATTTCAGACCACACTGCATTGCAATTGACCTTTCTTCCTAAGCAAGGGACCAAAAGCAGTAGGGCACACTTGAACTTGGATATACTTCAAAATTTTCAATGTCGAGAGAGACTTGTACAGGCTTGGAGAAGAGAGCCCAAGCCAAGAATGTGGGACTCATAATTGGGTTATAGAAGAGATGGTGAAGAGGCAGACAAAGGGTCAACATTTAGATGGATGGAATGGGTGGCGGGGGCCCAAGAGCGAGTTCTAAAGGAAGCCAATATTATTTCCAAAGAGCGGCGTGTTGCAAAATATAAATTAGAAAATGCAGCTCTAAGGGATATAAAGATGGCAGAATCCATTTTAGAAAGGACACCAAGAGACCTAGAGGCCACAGAAAGAGTAGAAGGGGCCAGGACTAAATCACATCAACTCACGTTGGAGGAATTAGAGGTCCATTACCATGCAATGGCCTCTAAATGGCTTCGAATAGGGGATAGGTGATCACATGAGTTTTTTCAGGTGTACAAGGATGTACACCTTAAAACCCACATATCCCACCTCTTGGTGGATGGGCGTACTCTCTCGGACCCTCAAGAGAAGGAGAGAGCGGTATACGATTTTTATAAGAACTTATATTTGGCGGATGAGGAATGTAAGGCGATGTCTACGGCTACAGCGCAAATCTTGCAAAGCATCCCGCAAGGAGTCACCACCCTTCACAACCAGCCCTTGAAGGAGGTCGTTTCGATGGAAGAAATCCAAGATGCCATCAAAAGGCTATTCATTGGAAAGGCAGCCGGAGTGGATGGTATTCCAACGGATTTTTATAAAATCTGCTCGGAGGAGGTACAAGAAGAAATATTGGAAGCAGTGCGGGAGGTTTTAAGGACAGGCTCAATTACGAGGGAGCACAATAAGGGCATTATTGCTCTCATACCAAAAGGGGGGACTCCACCCTCCTAGGTAATTACCGGCCCATTACTCTCTTGACTTCTTTTTATAAAATTGTGGCAAAGGTTTTGGCTAAGAAATTGCAAGGCATCTTACATGAGGTGGTCAAGCCAAATCAGACCGGCTTTGTTCAAGGCCGGAGCATTATCGATAATATCTATCTGGTTCAGGAGTCTCTTCACTATGCAGAAGAATCCGATCAACGACTTGCTTTCATTTTATTGGACTTTGAAAAAGCCTATGACAGAATCTCATGGAGATTTATGAGGGCGGTGTTGGAAAAAAGAGGGTTTCACGATGCCTTTATAAAGGGAGTTATGTCCCTTTATAAAAACACCTCTTCAGCTGTTATGGTGAACGGCAAGGTCAGTCCGGACTTTGATTTAACTCGGTCAGTGCAGCAAGGGTGCCCACTGGCCCCTTTCCTCGTTATTGTGGTGGTGGATGCATTAGGATTCATGTTGGAGGATCCTAGATACAGGGTGGAGGGGTTTACATTACCAGGCGGTTCCAAAGTAATAGACGCCTCATTCGCAGACGATATGGCACCGTTTTTAAAAGGATACAAGGAAAATTTGGACAGAGCCAAAAGGGTCCTCGACATCTTTTATTTAGGATTTGGTTCCAAATTGAATTGGAACAAAACTTACGGGATATGGGCAGCAAAAGAGGCAAGACCGTTTGACTGGGGAACAAACATGGGTCTCAGATGGGTGGAGGAAGGAACGGGGGTGAGATATCTAGGACCCCTAATAGGATTCCATTTGCCTCCGGATGTCAACACGGGCCCGCTAATTACATCTCTTAAGGCCAAATTACGTGGTTGGGCGGCCAAGCGTCTTTCACAAGTCGGTAGAGTTATTTTATATAACTAGGTGTTGTTAGCTACTTGTTGGTACACAGCAGCTTGCTGTGGCATCTCGGCAAAGAATTGCGATGTCATTTGCGGCCTTATCACGAGATATCTATGGATAGGGAAGGATGAAGGGAAGTGTGCAGCAAGGGTGAAATGGAGATCCTATATACTTCTGATGGAAGAAGGTGGCATACAACTCCTAGATCCATATTTGCAGACACAAGCACTTCTAGCTAAGCTAGTAGTAAAGGGCCTTTCACCTGGGATGGAACCTTAGAAGAGACTAATCAGAAACAAAATAGACATAGGTCAGCCTTTGGGGGATTCAAAGTGGCACCCATCACCTAGTTGGATGTTTTTTTGCTAAAGGTTGAAACAGGCCAATCATTCCTTCCTACTTAGATCTTGTTTCAAAGCCTTCTGGCAGGTCAAGGGGGGCTTATTCCCAAAACAACCTAAAGTATTAGACAAGGCTTTAAAGCAACCACTGTATGGTAATCCCCTCATTATGGAGGCTAAAAGGATACCACTGGGCATGGGTCCTAACCAAGGCTTACACCTATGGAGCCGGGCAGGCATCACCAATCTATACCACCTATGGGACAAGGGTAGAGAGGATTGGCTCATTATGCAGCAAATTCAATCTATATTACCAAGGAAAGGAGCGGTTACAGAAAAGGGCAAGAGCAGAAGGCTCAAAACCATCTCGCATGTGCCCTGGGACCCTTATTCATTCCCTCATAGAGAAAAGATGTCCTGGTATCATTAGATGTTTTTTCAGCCCCGCAAGAGCTTGTTTCGGGGTTGTTCCCTGAAACTGTTCACTATACGGGGAACTAGCCATTGCTGGTCTGAAATTTTGAATTTCAAAAAAAAAAAAAAAAAATTTTTTTTTCAGAAATCTTAGAAAGTATAAAGAAACTGAAAATTGATTTAAAAAATTATTTTTTTTTTCAAAAAATAATTATTTAAATTATTAATAAATAATTTTAAAAAATAATTAATTAGTATTATCTGACGTGGCAATCTCTATGCCACGTCAGACTGCCTGTGTGGCAGAGTTGCCAGAGTTCCCAATGTGTTCCCACATCCAGGAACTTGCAGTCTTTTAGACGGTGCAAAAAACTTCTAATGTTTGACTCAGGCAGATCTATGTTCTACTTCTGCATGGATACACAAGCAGGAGGCTTATGGACCCAGTACACTCTAGACAAAAAAAAGGGCATCTTATCCCATGTAGAGGGCATACAGAACTTACCTCCAGATGATCTAAGGCTAGCAAGAGTGGTATTATGGGATGCAAATTTACGTTCATTCAATGAGTGCAATCCTACGGAGGTGCCAAGGAAACCGAATTCTATTTGGGTGCACCCCGGAGTCGTGGTACACAACTTACAGTGCAATCTGGGTGAGTGGTTCTGGAGAAAGACCAAGAAGCATAAAAAAGGGCCTTTCTTCAGCTACACAGCTAGAAGAGGGTATCTACACAGTCTTCAAAAATGGGGCATCGGCCAACAGCAGTTCAAGTCATGCACGACCAGGGCTATACCACTAGTGACATTAGGTAGGTGTTTAACCTCCTATGGCACAATTCTAGACCTAAGAAGCAGGCCATTTTTGTGTGGCAAGCTCTCAACAGAGGAATTATTACTGGGGACAGACTTGCATTCATACAAAATGCTAACACGGGATGCTCATTTTGCCCATGTGTCAAGGAAACAAGCCAACACCTATTCTACGACTGCACTTTCACCTTGGAGTTATGGAGGAAACTAAATGGGTTAGTTGTGGAAGCAGGTGGCCCGGTTATTGACTCCTTCGAGAAAGCTTTGCAAGGGACGGTGCTTATGCCTGTCAAAAGTGACATTGTCAAGTTTGTTCAGGAGCATCAGCCATGGGACTTAATGTGCACCTTTCTTATTTGGTTCATCTGAACAGATAGGTGCAGCGCACGATATGGGGAGCAAACGGTTAGTTCCAAACGGATTTTAAATTCTATGTGGCTTGCCACGCTCCATGCTGGCATGGCCACTTGGAAGCATATTAACCTTGTCATTAAAGAAAAGGAAAAACTCTCATTACTCATTTCTGCTTTCGAGAAACAGTGGGTTCCTAGGTTCTACACTAGTGGTAAAGGGACCTGGCATTTCAGCCTTCCCTCTGATTTTTTGTAATCTCCCTTTTGTTTGAATTTTGACGAGGGGCCCCGGCCCCCCCCTTGTCCCTCACCGGGCACTTACAAGCAAGACCCGAACAGCAAACGTATACTGTATATTGTATATCGACCGTAACGTATTGTATTGGCCCGTACTATATAGTACCGGTCGTGTAAAGTACCTAGCTCCGAACTGCTGGCTGGCTCGCTCGTTGGGCCTTGATCTTTCATTTTTTCTGATTTGTTTTTGGAAATCTAAAATGCTATTTCTTGAAAACTAATTGTGTCTTTTGACATTGAATGAGAAGAAAACCAATAGAAATTAGATAGAATATAAGTAGACAAGAATAGGAAGAGTCCCATTAGAATTGAGAGATAGGTAAGAATTTCTCAATTAGCAACGTTTCCATTACAAATAGAGGATTCCAAGCATGAGAAGGAATCGATAGGAAGTAGTGACTCCAAAACTCTCTCAAAAGCTCTCCAAATTTCAAATAGAAAGGAAGTTCAAAAACCCAAATTGAAATGAGAGAGATGAAGTGACAAGTGGAAGTTGAAGAGTTTAGGATTCAATCAAGATTAGGTGAAAATCGTAGAGAAACACTTAGAACCACTAGCTTTTGGATAGAATAATAATTGACTTAGAAGATAGCAAAAGTCAATTATTGTTGGGGCTTTGAACCAATTATTAGGATAACAATTTCCAAGTCAACTTAGGATTAAAATAATTGAATCAAAATAGTGTTTGAGGAGAAAGAAAGAGTACAAAAGGAAAGAAAGGAAGAAATCTAAGAATTGGAAACTTGTATCAAAACTCCCTTTTTAAGCCGTGGGCAAAATTATCAAAAGACTAAGGAAGATGGCGAACAATGAAGATATTGAGGGAGTACACCACAACCTTCACAATGAAATTAACCCCAAGGTAAGATCCTAAGTACAACCTTTCCTTTTTAATTGTCCAAATACAGATTTTATTATATAGGGCCGAACTAACAAGTCAATTCAGAGAGTCTATATTAGGTTTCTTAAGAAATTCAGGTGAATAGAGTGGTAGAGTATATTTAGAGGTTTTTATAACCGTATTATAAATAGAATTTGGAGTTAGAATGAGTAAAATAATAGCGGATGAAGTGTGGAACAAGGAACGGATGAAATCGGAGAAAAATCATCCAAATAATACCAAATTTAGAGTATAAGTATTATTTAGAAGTAGTAATACAGGTTTTAAATCTTGGAAGTATTTGAATTAGGGAAGACACCAAAAGTAGTGGATGAAGTTTGGATAGCCTTTTGAAGGCTTAACTTCATCCATCCATAACTTCTTGTAGGAAACTCCAAATCACACGAATCTTATGTTTTTAGAAATGGCATGAGATGTCCTACAAACTTAAGTAGTTAAATTTAGACTGTAATTACTTATACTTAGAAACCACCGTGATCTTAGCTTTGAACTAATTAAAGGAATAACCTTAGTTAAGTAAAGACTAATCTTCTTTTGACACAAGTAGGAACATATAGGAATTCAAAGAAAGACTTCATTGCTTGGAAGGCACAATGGATGACGCTTAGACACCCCTAGCAAAACAAGTGAAAATAAACAAGAACCCATTGTGAATTTTTTTACCATGGGAAGGGTAAAAAACACTCACACCTGGAGAATTTGCCCATGCCAAGGATTTCCTTGCCAACGGAGGTGCCATTGTGGAACAAAGACCCTAAGGGTGAGGCACTTTCAACAGCATTGGCTTTTGCCGCTGAGCATTTACATGACAATGGTTATACTAGTCCATAATTACATCACGAGAAGGCAGAGAGGAGGTGGACTCACGACCGCTACTTCCTTTGTAGCTTTGCCTTTGCGGCCCACCAAATTGAAATTCCGAACGCTTTGCCTTGCAGCCACCATCTTCTGGGACTTCAGTTGTTGGGCCGGTGTTTCCCAATATGGCTTTAGCTTTTTCCACTGGTCGTCGTTGACGGTTATTGGGCACTCTGTCTACCCCTTCAACCACCTCACCTTCAACCTTGACCGCTCAGACTTCATGTATCTGGTTATACCGATGTGGAAACCTATCATACTCAGGGGATGGCTCAGATACTCGAATTTGTTGTCCGTAATCTCAATTAGTTTTTGGAGTGAATTTGGCTTCTCTTTGGACCACTCCACAATGCTGAGGTCCAAGATTTTTGGGACAAAATTACACACAGCCTCGTCCCAGGCATTCTTCCCGTCGCAAGCTGCATCTACCTCCCCACCTTCATGCACATACACGCGATTAGGCTTCCCTCCTGCAAGTATGTGGTCCTCACTCCCTATCTCGTACGCAGTGCGTTTCTTCCGCCTCGACAGTCGGTCCTCCGTGTCTTGGGAAGCGCCAGGAGGGTTGAGGGACTACCCACCCGTAAACGGAGCGCACGCACCTGCAGTCCAAGGAAGCGGTGGCAAACTGGGCTGCTGCTGCATCCACTGCCTTGGCACCTAAGACCAGTTCCCGGGATATGCTCCTCCCGCCGGTGGTCTTTCTTGCGTTATTGTCGAGGCCGCAGGAATTTCCACGGGACATTGCGGGCTGGCTGGTACTTTCTTCCACTTGGTCCTTCGGTCAACTAGCGGTACTTCTTCCTCCAACTCCTCATTGCTAGAATCCACGGCATTGGCTTCTGAATCTGCGCATCACACAAGGGGAGCAGTAGGGGTGCTTCTACATACTCAGCGGAAATCCCTGTGCCGTTCGCTCATGAATGAAGAAACCACGCACAAACACGGTGAGTACGGAAGTGATTCCCACAATGAGTTTGCGCTTGTGCATTAGAGCCCAGATATGCCAACCCTACACTCCGATGCATGACACATCCCAAAATCTTCACTGCGCCTTCACTGAACCCTAAACCCAAATTGAGTGAGCGATTGAGCGTGAAACAAGTTATCTGTGGTAGCGAGCTCTTTCGTGGATTGCTGTTGAACATGGGAACAAGCTATTGCTAGATTCATCATACCTTATGCAATAACCTTGTCATTGGACTTCGTGGCCTCGGAAGAAGAATCGCGTTTGCTAGACATTTCCGTGGTTGACAGACCTCGGACTCCGCGCACTCTTCTGCTTTGGCTCTTTCCTCGTGCACTTCCTCGAAGGCCTCACCGCCTAGACGCTCCGTGTGTCTCTCCAATTGCTTTCTTCCCACTCGTGTCAGCGGTTCTCCCTTTCTTTTTCCGCTCGTACTCATCACTGCACAAGAAAGCCAAGCAATTGTATGACCACTAACTCCTCAATTACTCACGACGCAAGCGCATTGGAGTAAATCGCAATGAAGCTGCGCCACTGACAATAGAAACATCTGGGAATGCAAAGTACAGAAAATGAGAGAGCTGACGGGTTAGGGTTCAGGGTCACATCGTGAGGGATGATGGGGCACCTCAAAGGGTTCTGGCTTTCCACGTGGCGCTTACCTAGAGTATCCTCTTTGGATTGCACTATGTTTGCATAGAAACTGCAGCAGAACCTCTATACAACTCGGAAACAACTACATGCGACTTCCTAAAAACTAGCGCAGACTGGATCACGACTTCAACAAGACTACAGCAAAACTATGGGGCACTATCGTTCAAAAAGGGCGCTCCAATTAATGAGAACAAACCGTTAAACCCTATCTCCGTCGCAGTGACCCTTTTCTGTCAATTCTGGCTGAAATTTCTACAAAGAAACTGACGCATACTCTCAGATTCCCTGCCGCCCTCTTCACAATTCATAACTCTGGTCATGCTAAACTCTTGTCGTCATGAGACACTCTTAAACCGTAAGGTACTCATGCAAGCACGAACCTAAACCCTGTGCGATACGCACTGATTTGAAAGTGGAAGTTCCCGGCCAATCAGAGGAGAGTCACTCACCAATCTGCTTTTGCTCGGAGGACGAGTTCAAGCGCCTTGTTCACGATGGCAACATTTGCATCCCGCAGGAGTTCGTACGCTGTTCTCGGATGAGGTGGGCTTGGTGGGCTCTCTGGTTCCCCTTCCATGCTGGGTGAGCACAGTGGTAATCCGTTTAGTGATCGTCCGCCTTGCTCCTTCCACGCAGCGACGCCTCAGCACTCCCGAACTTGGCAAAGTTTCCGACTGCAACCTGCTCCCCAATTGCACCAGCAACACCGTCCAAGACTGCACGAAAACTGAAAGACTGCGCCACTCACAAGCAAGGCGGAACACAAGCAAGGCGGAACTGAAGTCTGGGGAGGCTTAATCGGATTTGGAAGTCCTACTTCAGGTAAGACGTCGTGGACATCATTAGGTGGGAACGATTTGGCGGCCCATCATTAAATGTTATATTGAGCAATTAATTTTTTCTCCATGAGAAGTTGACATGGTAGTTTGCCTTCTTTCATTTTTCGTAATTCAGCTTTCAATATAGCACACGTCATGGCAATCATGTACACGAGAGTGATGATTAGACTTTTTCAAATCTCAAAAATTGTGGGGCGCTCGGGTCTACCGTGTATTTTATGGCATCATGCCAATGAAATTTTGGAGTGTTTAGGTGCGGTGCAGCTCAGTCATGGAAGTCCCAGCATCAACTAGGCACTTCACTTTGTCTTGCAGTGATCCGTCAGTCAAGAATCAAGTTTGAACTGGTTCAAACTGCCATTTCACTGCATATTCTCCTGTTGCATCAATACATAGAAGGGAGGAGTAAAGCACGTAAATCAAGGAAATTTAGAATTCCTAAGACTACGAGAAGTTTCTCTTATAACCTCGAAGGGTAAATAGACCCTAAACTGCACCTAAACAGAAGGGTACCTAAGTCATTGGCCCCAGACTGTGTGTATATGTCGCGGTTTCTTTTTCACATGTTTAGGGTCCATCCGTGTGTATCTTAAACCCTAATTCTGTCTTGCAAGATCGAATGATTTGCAGCGGAAGAAAAATCCTTGGCTTCGCAGTTCAATGGGGTTTTATGTGCTGGAATCTCAACAGCTTTCTTATGCAACTAACACGTACATTTCTACTTAATGTTGGCATGCTAGGACTGAAGGTTCAGTGGAAGTGTTGCGGTTGAAGATTCACGTTCCCTCCAAATCGTTAGTCTTCACCTTCCATTTGCGACTGCCCATTGACTAACAGAAGTCATTTCACTGTAAACACGTAGTGAGAAGAACTCCTGAATGACTTATGCCACTTGCGAGGAAGTTGTGTAGGACTTACTGAGAAGTCCGTAGTCTATGCGCAGTATGTTGACGAAGATTATGGCGTTCTGTGGACAAGTGAGGAGCAATGCACAGGGTAGCAAGCGTGCACAGGGTAGCAAGCATGCACAGGGTAGCAAGTGTGCACAGGGTACCAAGCGGGATGATGCCTCCATGCAACTTGTAGAAGACCTTCTTATATCCAACATGCAGACCTATGTGAGTGAAAGCTGATTTGCAGTACAGAGCTCATGAAGGTATCCGGCAAATTCAGAACCCACCACCAATTGGTAAGTCATGCAGCCAAAACACTTAGTTATCGAGGCAGACTTGTTGTTTAGTACATTGAAACCGGAAATGCAGATCACGGATTTCAATCATGCACCCTCTCACAGTCCATTTCCTCCAAATCGCCTTCCAGCAACGGTTTCGACGGCCTCGCCCGTACAATTTTGCACAAGAGCGCAAATGAGACTATCATCCGCAGTCGTCCTATTGACAAACCGAAAATTTGAAGACAAATATTTTTGTGAGGCACTGGCTACATTGACTGAGGATCCGCACTTCTTGCATACTAATAGAGAGTGAGTGCATTGTAAGGTAAAGGGAAGTTCTGTAGTTGAGTGTAGTCATGAAATTGTTGACGTTGTGGATAGTGTTCCAGAAGGGGGTAGCGCAGGCACCAAATCACAGTCAGAGGGGGTTTGTAGAGGTTCAGCATGCCACACATCTGTGGACTCCGCTGTCAGGTAAAGAGGAGGACGCTTTGGAAATACGCATAGTATCAGGCTGCAACTGACAATAGTTTGCTAAAAAGTTCAGTCGAATCTTTAGTCTTCAATCTTTAGACTTCAAACTTCAATCATGTCCCCATAGACCTATCCTGTGGTGGCTGCAAAGGGCCAAGGTAAGGGTGCGTAATAAGAAATAAGTTTTTGGACAAGTAAAACGGAACAGCAAAACACGAGTTGCCGTCCGGATAATGGGATCCTAAATTTCAAACCCACGGTGACCAGGAGGCGCCTTTCACCAGTAGGAACAACATAAAAAATAGACCATGTGGGCCATTAACCCTACTTTGTCGCCACAAACACAAAACGGAGCGCTTATTGGATAACCACGGCTCGCAACAAGTTTACAATGAAGAAATTGAATTACAACTAGCCTCCAAAACTAGCTGGGAATAACAGAAATGAAATCAAACCACAAGTCACAACACACTGAAGACCCTCAAAGCTCTTCAAATCTTCATCTTCAAATCTTTAAGCCTTCACATCTTCAAAAATATCATCAAAACTATAAAGGAACTCCAACTTCACCCTCAAACTACCTAAATTCCACTCAAAAAAAGAAGGTAGCAGACCTTCCTATGCTATCTCAATCATAACTTTTGCATTTCTTCTTCAAATCAAAAGATTGATAGCTTTTCTAAAAGCTTACAAAATTTCCTATCACTCTTTCAATTTTCAAGTCAATCTAAAACTCCGTTCAACTTCTATGACCTCTCAAAGTTTTGGTCCATAGATGGTAAAAGCAAGAGACTCTCTCACCTTCTCACACTCACAACTCACTCATAAATGCTCCAAATTGAATAAATGATGATTCTTTAGAAAGCTACTACAATGATATACACTTCCTTTAAATATGAAGACAAATTGAGAGTTACTTCAAAAGTTATGGCTCAAAGAAGCCTCTATTCTTTTCAAAGGACAGCCTCGGGTCTTCTCAATTTCAAAAGTCTATAACTTTTGATTTACAAGTCCAAATTCAACTTGCAAACACAATTTGGAAAAGTCTCATCACAAGGTATCAGATGCCAAAATTTGAGTTTCCAAAGATCAGTGCTCAATGAGTTACATCAAATCAAAATATGCCTTCTCAACCCCAACAACCAACATACTCTTTTCTTCCTTCCTTCCTACCCACACAACAACTCCTTCTCCCCATAAAAACCCAACTTGCTCACATAAAAATAATCCTAACAAAAAAACAATACCCTTTGGAAGGAGCAAGAACATCCTTATCCAGGGAATTCTAATTGGACGTGACGTTGGCTTTTCCCATCCGGATGTCGTGACGTGTCCGTCATGACGCGTCGGAGACCGTCTCAAATGCCGACGGCGTGGATGAAGTCCGTCGACTATGCGCGGCGCACGGATGGCCATTTCGTCGACTGGACGGCCCAACCGTCTTGTAGACGGGCAGTGCGTCCGCAGGTTGTCGACGGCGCGCAGTCGACTGACCGTCTCTTGTGGACGGCCACTAAGTCTGCGGACTGTCCACGTCACTTGGACGGCGTGGCCGTTTCTTGGACGGCTTGGATGGTCTGAACGTTGCTTCGACGGCGTGGCCGTCGCCTGGATGTGGAGGTTGCCTGGACGGCCTGCCGTCCAAATGTGTTCGCAGTGCGCCAACGGACAGGTTGTCCAGGCAACGGCCTGTACACAATATATAGGGGCTGCTGTCTAAGTTTAGGATCACTTTTCCTTGTTGATCTTTGCTCTTATGACTTGGTTGGCATACAACCATTGCACTAGAGTGAAGTCCAAGAAGAGTGTGTGTGGGAGGAGCACTTGTTGTGAAACCAATAAGTGTTATTTTCCCCATCACATCCAAACAGAATACTAACTTGTTTTTTGTGCAGCGTCCAGTTAAGAACTAGCTGAAACAATGGGAGGGGGGAGGACGCAATGGGAACCCTGGTACACGCTACTACCGGATAATAAGGTTCAATGYAAGTTTTGYCARACAAAGATTAGTTACYGAYGGGATCGCTTGCTTTTCCATTTKGGTYATAGACCAGATGATAGCCTCGCTGGAGTGAGAAGGTGCAACAAAGCYAGCCTAGCTGTGAAAGCTATGTTTAGGAATTGCGRGGGAAATGTTCCTACGGTCAATGCGGACAAAGAAGAACGTGGTGTGGAAGTGATATCGCCGTCAACGGCTCCAGCAGGGGTGGTACATAGTCAACAACCGCCCATTGCTTCAGCCTCAGGTAGTGAAGGCGGAGGAAATATTGTGGGCCACAGTTCCCAAGTTCGATCATCAGAGGCGCCTGGCCCTTCTTCGAACCAAAGTCGACCAGTGAGGCAATTATCCGTACAAGAAGGGATGGACACATCCAATAAGSAAAGACTAGACAAGAAATGGGCTAAGTTTTTCTATGAGGCAAATATACCATTCAATGTGGTGAGGCACCCCGCCTTTGTAAATGTAGTGAAATCAACATCCAAGTCTAGAGTTCAATACAAACCTCCAGCTTACCATGCCATACGCACAAAGCTCATGACATCAACCAAAGATGAAGTGGTTGCATTGATATCTGAGAAGACGAGGGGTCCAATCCACAAGTACAATGTGACCATATGCTCCGATGGATGGCACAACGTCATGCATTGGCCATTGATGAATGTCATGTTGGCATGCAAGAGCGGAGAAATATTTTTGGGATCGGTTGACACGATAGATGAACGCAAAGACGCTGTTTATGTGGCTAGTCGTGTGAAGGATTACATTGAAGCAGTGGGGGGACAGAATGTGGTGCAAGTGTGCACGGACAATGTAGGAACCATGTGTTTAGCGGGTACTTTGTTGATTGAAGACTTCCCCCACATATATTGGCAAGGTTGTTCTGCGCATGCACTTGACCTTCTACTTGAAGATTGGGGGAAGCAAGTTTGGGTAAAAWGTATGGTGAAGAAAGCAAGAAAAATCGTGAACTTCATTCAGGGGCATCACATGCCACTCGCCATTTTCCGAAAGCTGTCTCCAACGCTCATGTTGAAGGTGCCCGTTGATACTCGTTTTGCGACCATGTTTCTCATGAATGAGCGGCTGGTCATGGTGAAGGAAGCCGTGGAATTGACAGTCCACAATCAGGATTGGATCGAGTTCAGGAGGAATTTGCCGAATAATAGAGCAAAAAGTAAGTCAGATGCCGTTTGACATAGGGTTCAAGATGATGAGTTTTGGAGGAGATGTGCAAACTTTGTACACATGGTAGTGCCCATGTTAGTCGCTCTTCAAGAGTTCAATGGAAAGCAGATAGCCATGAACAGAGCGTGGATGGTCATGAAGAAGGTGGAAAAACACGTTTTGGCTTTGAGGCGTCGTCCCTTTTTATTGAAAGTAGAGTATGCGGTATACGCTGAAGTAGCATTTTACAAGCGATGGGATATGATGAAGACCAAAATGCATTACGCAGGTGCTCTGCTCAATCCGTTCCTGCTTGAAGAAGTTGCACTAACGGACGATAATGAGGCAAGAGAGGCCGTCCTAAGGGTACTTTGCAAATTGACAAATGGAGGGTTTCCATTTGCCGACGCTTTGTTTGAGTACCAATCATTTCAAGACCGCTGTGGCATTTTTGTTGGGCTTGCAGATGTAAATACTTTAAATCTGAAACCGCATGAATGGTGGGATCTTCTCGGGGCCGGTTCTCGTACGCTTTTGCCCATTGCAAAAAGGATCCTCGCATAAGTATGTTCCTCGTCATCGTGGGAGCACAATTGAAGCTTGTATTCGTTTGTCCACAGTAAGTCTCGCAATAGATTGGCCACTGAGCGCGTTGAGGAATTGGTTTACATTTGTACCAATTCCCGGACCCTTTGAGAAAGAGGTGCAGCTGATCCAGCAAGGTGGTATACCGAGAACATGTTGTCGGAAGATTCCATGACGGACGAGTCAGATCACTCAGATGGTTTGGACCGCGGTTCRGTTCTACTAGGCGCTAACAATGATGACTTGGACAGCAGTTTCGATGGCAATGACCCTCCATTGTTTCTTGCATTGGATGAAAGGCAAGAAAGGGCTTCTCGAATTGACGAGTCCGTATTTGATTACGATGGTGTAGATAATGATGGAAATGACCATGGGGGCCATGAAGATGGGAATGGCCACGAGGGAGATGAAGATGGAATTGACCACGAGGGAGACAAAAGAAGTCCACGAAGGGTGCCAAATACAACAAATGGTTTGTCAGGGGGTGGAAATCAAAACGAAGGGGTTGTAGCAACACCTTCAGTACCGGTGCCGGGCCTAATCAATGAAAAAGTGGCTACCATAAGAGAGGAACATGTTGCTTCGGAACAAAGACAAGAACCGGATGCGGTGGTTGCAACACAAGTGTTACTTGCGAGTAACACTCGCGGAGAAGGCCCCCCTTGGGGATGGCGGTGGAGGTTCGCCCACGACGTAACAGCTTGGGCAACGGTTGTCGACAACCACCCGTTTTGGATGACCCATTGACCCAAAATCCGTCACAACCCTTGTCTTCTCGAGTCCGCCCCAACCAAGCATCTCCATCCGTCGGGGATCGATTGGCCTCTCTTGGTCCAACATTAAATATGTCAAGGCGAAGGAATGCACCGGAGACAGCAGTGAGCCTTGATGTCTCCATCCAATCGGCTCCACGTCCGTGCAGTCGGTATACACGTCCACGCTGACAACGCGCTAGCAATGACTGTAGAAATATAAGACCGCATACAAGGCAAAGAAGTGAAGAAGCGCCATTTCCACCAATCCAACCGTTTTGGCGCGAAGCTGCAACAATGCCTACTACAGATGGCATAAGAGATGCAGTAGGGGGGCGACCACATCGCAGAATGAGTTCTATTGCACGTGAAGGGGCAGCCAGCGAATGTGGTATCGTAGCATCCAACCATGGTGATGACTCCATTGGTCCTAGTATAGCTGAAGATGGTGAGGTTGCAGGAGATAGTGATTACCGAGGGCCTCGCGGACGTCCTCCGCTTGGACCTCGACAAATTCACTCATTGGAATTATACTCAAATGGAGCAAAAAGATTTGCATCTATTTATATCAAAAAGAAATTAGTTCAAATGCATTGAAGCTAAATGCCAAGACTATACTATTGTAGTTAGTAAAAGCAAGTGCTAAGTACTATCATACTATGGCCCTACGTCTACACTGACATTGTAAAAATTCTACTCATATTTAATCTTCATTTCTAGCTTGTTGTTGTAGAAGTGCTTGCTCCTTGCAGGCTTCGTGATAGCAATTCACAGGTGGTGTCCAAAACAAAGGGGCTCCACTAAGTTTGCTCACGACGGAAGTAACCGATTGTCGTTGTAGTGGGTCCGATTTGCACAGGTCAACCAGTGTAAACCCAAAGAAAACGACTGCTAGGTTGTCGGGAAGCATTTTCGTATTCACGCAATCTTTCTTCCATATCTTCTCGGCAAGTTTCCCAACGGCGTACCCATCCGTGTGTATACTAACACGCGGTGGCCTAACTAGGCAAGTGGGAGAGGTCGAAGTGCCAGGCTCTCCAATCACATGCATCAATTCGGGTGCCACCCACCAACGTTTCGCCCGTGCACTCCGCATCTCACTTGAACCCTTTAATTGGTACAATGAATGGGTTTCTTCGTTTATGCGACTAGCCATTCTCCAATCGCACAGCCCAATCCACACGGTTCGTCCATTGTCATTCGGAAAGTGAAGCATCACGTTTGCCGGCGTGATGTTGTTATGAAGGACCGAAGATTGTTGCACTGCATCCACGATGCAAATTAACGCCCACGCAAGCTCGGTGCGATTGCAATGATAAGCCATGAGTCGTTTGGCTTGTTGCATCATTTGTGGGATTGCATTGTAGGCCAGCTCTCCAATTTCCTCTGGATCTTGGTTTTGCTGATCCAAGGTCAACATGTCTCCCAATGTTCCTCCATTCCATCATTGAAAATAACATTCCATGGTCATGTCATTTACAGCAAAAAATTTTATGACCCCTGCATGAGTACATGGACAAACCAAAGCCTCGATGGACAACTTCTCCCGAGACTTCTTCAAATTATCCACGTGCAGGGCCGTCTTGCCCGCCAATTCCATCGTCTCTGGAATGTGCCACGAGTTTTGGAGGCACACTTTACGCACCCTCCCGTTCCCCCCTTGAAGACTGAGACCCGTCAAAGGAACCACCACCACTCCTCTTTCAAGGAAAACCACTCTTCCTGATGCCCCTTGACTTAGAGCCAAATTTTGGCTTTGTTGAAATCACGGGGCTTCTCGGATATTGCTTGACGACAACCTTCGTACTGCGTCGTGCCACCAATAGAAATTCTTATGCAACAAGTCCATTGCACTTGAACGGGGCCCCACACTCCTTTTAAGACCTTTTATGCTTTTGGCAACTTGGGCAAGGTTGTAGACACAGGTTTGCACTTGATTCTTAAGCCAACGATCAAAATCTTCCTTCGTGCGTTCTTCCAGCCACTTGTCTCCGCTCATTGCCGTCCAAAACATGTGGTGGAATTTGTTTTTTATTGTCTCCACCCCTTGCACCCCCTTTGCAATGTAAGTTGTATTGAATGGGGAGATCGAATATTGCTCCATAAACTCCAATGCCACTTCATGCAATTTTTTCGTCGCAGCCTTACTTGGCCATTTCTCGAGATTCGCAGCTTTGTGCCTCCTCCTRCTCTTTTTTTTCTTGGCCCCAGAAGAATCWCCCGCCTCCACACCGCCGACCCCTTCTGCAGCCACTGCCTCCGATACGCATTCCGTCGATTCTAAAGACAGTTCACCAGCAGGGTCTCCCACGTCGTTGAACCAAGCATCAACCTTCCGCTTCGGAGTACAACGGCCATCCATTGAAAAAATAAGAGCGATAAACAAACCAAGGAAGGAATTAGGTTTTCGTGATCACAGATGTGAGAACTCCCCCCTCTTCCTCAGCCAAGCCTCCTCGCAAGCACCCGCGCTCCCAAGCAAGGACTAAAACCAATCCAGGGCAAGAGAGCACCATCAGAGCAGGAGAAACGCGTGCAAAACTAATCCACACATCGTAACATATATAGCACCTGACAGGCTGTTGAGGGGACGCCCGAGCCGTCGAAGGGACCATCGGGGCCTCCGAGGCCATCGAGAGGAAGCCCGGGCCGTCGACGACCCGGGCCGTCTTTGAGACACCCGGTTCCTTGACGGGACCGTCGAGGACTCCAAGGCCATCGAGGATACGCGGGACGGCGACGGGTCCGTCGGGGATTCCAAGGCCGTCGAGGAGACGCGAGACGGCAACGGGTCCGTCGAGGACTCCGAGGCCGTCGAGGGGACGCCCGGTTCCTCGACGGGACCGTCGGGGACTCCAAGGCCGTCGAGGGGAGGCGCAGCCCGTCGGGAACTCCGAGGCCGTTGAGCGTCCAAGAGGCCGTCGAGGAAGCCGTCGATTGGACTGTTGAAGGAACCGTCAAGGCATCCCAACCCGTCGAGGAAGCCGCCAATTTGGTCGATCCTGGACTTAATAGTTAGCCTCTTCGCCTAGTATTCATTTATAGTGTTTGCCAATCTGGCTCATCTGAAGTTATGAAGCACTGTCTATTTCTTTAATTCCACAGGAAGTGCCAAAGTAGCGATACTTCATTTTAGTTTGGTGCTCTTTAAAGTATAAAATTTCAGGGGAGTTAGAGAGTGTAAGGTTGTTGAAGGGATAGGGTTGAGGGTTGAGGGTTGAAGCCTTGAGGGATTAAAATTTCAGGGTTCTAAAACAGGGCATTTACGTTATTCCCATTTTAATATTTCCATTCTGAACCACTTAAACAGTTTTACATTTTAACATTCCTATTTTGATCCATTTTAACTTTTTAACATCACTTGTCTAACTATCCATTTTATAGCTCTTCACATTATTATGGAACATTAAGTTAGTGACCTTCAACCATTTTTTCATTACCATTTTTTTTTGGTTCACATTAAGTGGTTATAAGTCCGTCCATCAACGGTTAACATTCAGGTTCAGGACGGCCTACCCATGGCCGTCAACGGCCTGGATTTGTTCTGGACAGCCGTCGACGGCCCGCTTTTGCCTGGATGGCCTCCCCGGTGCCATGAAGGCGTCTCGGGCTGGTTCTCGACGACCCTGGGCAGACCATCCACAAATTGGACAGGCTGTCTAGAACCAATCCGGGCCGTCCAAGACACTGGTCTGGCCGTCCTGAATAGATCCGGGGCGTCGATCAAGGTAAGAGCGTCCACTACTAATTTGGGCCGTCGATCGGGGCAAGACGTCCAGAACAAATTCAGCCCGTTGACGATCCGGGGCAGGCCGTCCAGAACAAATTTAGCCCGTCGACGACCGGGGCAGGACGTCCAGAACAAATTAAGGCCGTCAACGACCCGGGGCAGATCGTCCGGAAACACCCCGGGTTGTCCAATAGAGGCCGTCCCGTGTCGCAGACGGCGGAGTAATTATCATTTCTGCTTTACTCCACCGGTCTGTTGATCGGGCAGGCTGTCCAGAACTAATTTAGCCCGTCGACAACCCGCATCAGGCCGTCCAGGTCAAATTTAGGCCGTCGACCACCGCGGGCAGATCGTCCGAAAACACCCCGGGTTGTCCAATTAAGGCCGTCCCGTGTCGCGGACGGCGGAGTAATTATGATTTGTGCTTTACGAACCTGTTGACGGCTCCGGACCTGTCGACGGCCTCTCCAGACGGCCTGCCGATCCACAGTCAAAGCTCCCTGGACGGATCGACCGTCAATCTCTGTGTCCATCGACGGCCTCTAGTCGTCGAGCTGAGATTACGGCGATGATTAGACACAAATTTGTGATGTTAATCAGCCCTGGTAATTGGGAGGTATAAGGTTCAAATTTTTTTTCATTGCACTTGCTTTCTCTCTGGAGCTGTGTTGTCTTTGCTTGAAAAAGCTTTGCATTGCAGTTCGGGAGGAAGCAAAAATAGTTGGCTATTGCTTTGCCACATTTCAGTTGGCCCCACACAACAAAAGGCAAAGCATAGTCCATCTATTCCATACAGAACGTGTTGTGTCTTTGTACAAGTATGTCAAAGAATCAAGAGAATCAAGAGATGCCGAGACGCAAAGGTGCATCCCCAGCAAGGAAGCGACGTGGGAATAGGGCCGCCATTGATTGGGAAACTTTCAATCAAGCGGCGGTCATGGCGAAGCCCAGGTGGGAAGCGAAAATGGAGTCGTGGACCCGGGTCACATGTTGGACATACATCAACTGGGCCCACATTAACCGCCACTGGGCACGTGAGCGCCATGAGACCCATCTAAGATCCGGCGTTGCACTTATCCCATATTGCCAATACCCGGCATTCAAGAAGCGCTTGACCGAGGTGGCATTGTTTCTGTGGAGAGAGCTCTCAAAGAAGGATGGGACCCTCTCATTGTGCCAAATGGCGTATGCGGAGGTGTTTTTGGGCAAGGACGTGGATTGGAATACATACCCAAATGTGGCCTGGAAAGGCGTATTTCCAAACCGACAACATTCCATTCCACCAAATCTTGCAGTGCCGTTGGATGGCAATCAGGCCATAGTAGGGGCTGTGGTGCAAGTGGTTGCAGCGGTGAACCCGGCTACAATACATGCAGCATTGCAGGGGCCAAATTTGATAGATCTCGCGGATGTTGGGCGCGAGGGTGGTCCACAGGATTTAGACCAGCCCGTGCTGGACCAGCCAGGTGATGGACTTGATGGCCTCGAGGGTGGAGTGGCAGTCGTGGACCCTGAAATCCTGAATTGCAGCGATTATGAGAGTCGCTGGCCGCGATGGAGATCCAGAACATAGAATTAGAGCGTTGCCATCGAGCAGAGTTGGAAGCCCAGATAGCACAAGTGAAGGCTCTCATGGAGGAGAATGCCAAACTTCACGCAAGTAACACTGATTTGCTAGCTCGTGCAAATCGGTTGAGTGAAGAGGGCGTTCCACCCCTGGATAAAGTTGTGGAAAGGGCAACGTACGGGCTAGTAGACCCGCCTAATATCACAAACTCCTTCGTGCTGTAGTTTCGCAATCCATTCGGGTCAACTCAATTCCGTGGCGAGAGTTCTAATGTGGCCACCTAATCAACAATACAAGAGGGCAATAAGGTATAGTACCTTCTGGTGAGGAGTTAGCTATTAGCCGCAGGTTATTATGTATAATATTTGTGTATAAATGACATTTTTGAAGGCACATTGCTCATGTTGTAAATATACATTTTTGTGGGCAATGAAGCATTACTAGTTTACCACTCCTTGGTAATTTTCTCCAACAAGTTTATTGTTTATTGTTGGCCTCTTGTTTTGGTGTTTTGTATTGCGTTTTTCTCTCGACGTATTTTTGAAACACGTAACTTGTAAAGGATGGAGGACTTTTTTTTGCCAAAAATCATTGAAAACTACAATTGCTCTAGCACAAAGTACCGGAAAACTTTAATTGATTTTTTTCAGATCTAACTATAGGATCTTAGTGTCTTATACATATTACATAGCTAGCATAAAGTAGCGTGGATCAAATTTCAAAATGTATATATAATTGCACAAATTGCACAAATTTTGTATTCAAAAGTGGAAAAAAATTTGAGCCCATAGAAAGGAGACAAATCAGAAAGCGGATGAAAGTGTGAATTAAGTCCCCTACAACATAAAACATTTGCGATTTACGAGACTTGTGCGAAGCCAATAAGAATACAGTGTCGGGAAAAACATGCAAAGACAACCAAATTATGAAAAGGGAAAACATACGAAGCCCGCAAAAAAGTGGAAATAAAAAAAAATATAAAGCCAAATAAAATGTGGAAAGGCAAAAAAACGTAGAGCCTAAAAAATACAGGAAGGAAAGAAATACAACGCCAAATAAAATGTGTGAATAAAAAACAATGCAAAGCCAATAAAAAGATGGCAAGGACAAAAATACAAAGCCAATCAAAATATAGAAAGAGGAAAAATGAAAAGCCCAAATAAATTCGTTCACTTTCCTGGGTTTTTTCCATGTGATTAGTGTAAATTCAAAAACAAAAATTTCAAAAATTAACAAATGCTAAAAATCTTAAACTGGTTATGAGATCGGACCCCACAGTCAACGGTCGATAGTGGACGTCGACCGTCGACCTTTGACAGTGTCCATCGTCCTTCGACAGCATCCGTCGCCCGTCGCCCGTCAACAGTGGCCACCGACCGTCAAACGAGGTCGTCTCTGAAGATTGTCTAGCCAGTCTTGACAGGCCATTTAAAACCGTCCGCCACGATATCCAGAGCGTCCATCTGGACCGTCGACAGAGTCCGTCCATGCAGTCCGTCCTTGCAATCGAGAGCGTCCAGTGAAACCGTCCACTGGGCACGTCCGTCCAAGGCGTCCCGTCAGGTGCATCCTCCAATCGCGTCGTCCACGATTTTTCATCCTCCGTTGTCGATTCTGTCGTTGAATTCATCCTAACGGACACTGGGGTTGACGTCAGACGTCCGTCCGGACATCCGGACGTGACGTGACGTGGATAACGCTGTCCTTATTAAGCCTCTAGATCCCTAAGATAAGTAGGACTTGTCCCTATCCACCACACATGGGCCTCCAAACAACCATTGGTCCAAGGAAAAACAACTACGTAGTAAACTACTTCTAAACTCTCACTCTTTTACTTTTTAACATACACATATATTATCAAAACTAAATGTCATACTAAATTCCTTCATCCAGTGGAGATAAAAACTGAATTCGATGAAGAGTACCACTCCATAGGCAGTGACTTCATAAAAACCCTCCAATTCGATATTTTGCAATCGAACTCCAAATCCAAACCCAAATTCTAAAACTCAAAGGAATACGTTGAACTGATGAAGTTTGTCAAAGGCTTTCACCTTAAAGCAATTCCATTGCTTACAAGCCTCACCTTGAAGTTAACGGTAACGTCACCGGTAAGTTTCTCCTCCAAATCAAGAATCAATTGAAATGTATAATATACACACGTTTTAAATACCGTATGTATTTACAATACGACACCGCTTTCGTTTGCTTGAAGCAAACGTTCTCAATGTCAAACTTGTTGAAGGGTGTTTACGATCGGTGATCTAGACCAAATGTCGTGGCTTCCACATCTAATGCGCGGAAGAAGCGGAAATTCTCACGTGCAAAAGTGTTAGGGTTGAAGAAGTAGTGTAGAAGGGGAATCCAGTCCCTGTCTACTGTGCAATGTCATTTTCAATTCACAGTAATGAATGTGTTGTCTACTACTGTTGTAGGCTGAATTCCATATAACTGCTACTGTCGGAAATACGCACTTCAGTAGAGTTCAAGAATGAAGCATGGGGATAGACCCTGAAACGCTAGAAACGCCTAGACTTTTTTGCACTCTGACTTCATGCTGCAGCAGCGGTTCCGGACGGTCGGAAGTGACTTTAGGCTCCTTGGAGTTACAAAGAACTCAACTCAGACATGTCTAAGATAGTAATCAGTGACCGCTCAGTCATGGAAGTCACTTTTAAGTAATGGCAGTCACATGTCAGTAATGAGGGATTCATTTCATATGATTAGACTATAGGTCTATGCTGCAACGGCCCATGTGCCCTGACTTACAATTTTTTGCGTTTCCAACTACGGGAATGACCATTCATTTGTCTGTGCAGTAGGAGTACACTGCAGTCGTCGTTCCCCGTCGAAAATGATTCCTGCCAGACTACCCCTTTCAGTCAAACACCGACAACGACTTCGCAACGACCGTTTGTGGATGAAGGAGTTGTAGAGGGCCTTACAATATAATGTCAAGAAAATTCATTGCCCATGCACAAAATGTAGGGGGCGCAAAAGATTGTTCATCTGCAACGTGCGGGAGCATCTGATCCAACACGGTAGAGATCCTGATTGCCGGATTTGGAGAGGTCCCGGCACCCGAGACTCCTCTGACAAAGAGTGGAAGCAACAATTTTGGGAACCCAAGCATCAGCAACCGGTGCAAGTCGACGTCGCTGTCGACACGGAGGGAATGCTCCACCAGGCAGTTCTCGAAGAAGAGAACACGGAGACACGAGAGGAGAGAGTGGAGCGTGAGGTTAGCGATGCGTTTGCAACTGCAGACTTGATCTCCCACGAATTAATGGAGTTAGATGATGGAGACAGCGCGGAGCCTGAAGAATGTAGGGATAGCCCGCAACGACCTGACATGGCCGCGGATGGGAGCACAGGTGTCCCAAGGGATGATATGAACTTTGACGCAAGCGCATTGGAGGAGTCAATAGAGGTCTTGTATGCGGGTTGTCGCTCTAGCAAACTCGCGGCCACCATCTTGCTCATGAATTTGTAATCAACAGAACAGTGACCGGTACAACGCAACCAAATCAACAGAATTTTGTTAAATTTTCTGAGTTTTCTACTAGTGTAGGTATAAGGACGAAGACCGCCGTTGTTGGCCATTGAAAGTTCTTCGTCACTTTCCAATCATCCCACGACTTCAGCAACTGTATAGAAGCCTAGCAATCTCAAAGTTGATGGTGTGGCACGCCAAAAATCAGAGCGCACGGGACGGAGGGGACGGTTTGGTGCGGCACCTTGTGACTCGAAGGCTTGGCAGCACTTCCACGAGAACGTGGATCCGTCTTTTGGAATTGATCCCCGGAATGTGCACTTCGCTCTAGCAGCGGACAGAGTCAATCCCTTCAAGCATAACCGGTCCTCTTGGTCAAAATGGCCTGTAATGTTATTAAATTACAATCGACCACCATGGCTGTGCATGAAGAAGTTCTTCTTGATGTTGGCCTTGTTGATTCTGGGAAAGGAATCTGTGACTTCAGAGGTCTTTGATGTTTACCTAGAGCCGCTAGTAGATGAGTTGTTAGAGCTGTGGGGTGGAGTTCCCGCATGTGACATTACAAAGGACGTGGGGGCCAAGGCATTCCAACTACGCGCCATGCTGCTTTGGACCATTCACGATTTCCCGGGTTACGATACGGTAGGCGGATTCAGACATCAAGGTTATGCTGCTTGTCCATGGTGTGGTCAAGATTTAGGTGCCGAGCATTCCATAGAGCTTGGGAAGTGTACGTATGGAGGGACTCGGAGGTGGTTGCCCAGTGGACATCCATATAGAGCACCGGAAATGAAAGACCACTTCAATGGGGCCATTGAAGATCGCCCCAAGCCACAATTTGTCACGGTTGAGGAGCAAATTCAGCATGCATTGGAGTATGAGGCTTGAAAAGCAGCAGGTCACCGAGAGGGTGCAGCAAGGGATCCGTCTAAAATCCACGGCGTGAAGCGACTGAGCAGTCTGTACAGATTGCCGTATTGAAAGGTAAGGACACTTGAGCTTGGAATAGTCTATGAATTGCATGTCGATGCTTCAATTCCACAAGTGTGCAGTGGCGTATCAGTCACTTGCGTATCTCAGAGAAGTTCTCATTCCAATTAATTCACTGAGGAGTGACAGTCAGTGCACCCTCATTTCAGGAAGGGGCTTGGACTGTGTTCCTCAAAAGGTCAGTTCCGTTGTGAATACTGAACCAATTGCTGTACCCTATCACTGTTGTGCAGCTTGTTTGGCACTCCAAGTATGCTCCGGTTTTGTCTGAGTGGGAGGATCCCATAAGGTTATGTCTTTGTCTATACAGGATGGAAATATTGACACCCTGAATGCCTGTGCAATGTGCAGTACCTTCTCATACGACACCTCTCGGACGTCATGCATTGTGAAATGAATTTGGCCAAAAATTTCTAAAGACTATCACCGGGAAGAAAGACACCGTGAAGGTTCTTAGAGACTTGCAGCGGAGTAATGTGCGAAGGCACTTGTGGCTGACACCGAACCCACGTAAGCCCGGAAAAATGGTGAAGCCGCAAGCGGCATATGTATTGTCTAAAGACAAATTCGAGAAGTTTGCCCGCTGCCTGGAGTCATTGAAAACCCCAAGTGGTTTTTCTTCTGACCTGGGTAAGTGCATTCGGAAGAAAAACTTTGGTGGACTAAAGTCCCATGATTACCATGTTTTGATGCAGCAGGTATTGCCCCTAGAACTCCGCGGACTACTCCAACCAAGGCCACGCATGGCAGTCATAAGAATGTGTAAGGTTTTTCCGGCGTGTGTGCATAAAGGTTTACAATCCGGCTGAGTTTCTGTCGTTACAAGCGGATGTGGCAGAAAGCATGGCATTATTGGAGATGGAATTCCTGCCGTCGTTCTTTGACATTATGACGCACTTGCCATATCACCTAGTAAGGGAGCTAGATTTGTGTGGCCCTGTGAGTACCCGGTGGATGTATCCAGTGGAACGATACATGAAAGTTCTGAAGAACCATGTGAGGAATATGGCGAGACCTGAGGCGTGCATGGCAGAGGGGTACTTAAAAGACAAGTGCATTGGCTTTGTCACAGAGTACTTGCACAAATTTGAGGCCACGCAGAGACGTGTGTGGGATCAAGATGAAGAGTATGGTGATGCCGAGGAAGTATTGCAAGGCACAGGGAAGCCGTACATCATGAGTCCCGAACTACGGGACTTGGCCCACCACTATGTGCTCACAAATGTATCAATTATGCAGGACTTGTACACGTACGTGCGTTCACCTCTACAATTTTGCATCAATTGCAGACACTCTTTTGTAGAAAAAACTGTACCCGTCATCTTTAATTTATTTCACCCCCATTATTTGTGAATGCCGTAGCCCCTTAGCACGCCCCTGTCTGCAGGAAGAAGTGACCCTCTCACCTCGCTGTCGTTTGTGCGGATGCCTACTAGGAGGTCACTTCAATTTTACTAGCACCAAGTCCTGTGCAAGTCACCTCAGTCACCTACGATCTAGGTCACAGAATCATGTCCGCATGAGGTCGCTACTGTGAATGCCTTTGTAGTCCACTGTAGCACTCCTAGTACGAAGAATCTGAGGGTTGCATTTCAATCTCAGTTTTTGATCGTGTGCAAGAAGTGGATGAATGAAGAAGCCACAAATGGCGACCCTAAACCACTATCTGAATGGATAGAAAATATTGTACAAGATTCCGAGTTGGATGTCAGAAATCCAGAGGACATGGACCGGTTGTTGCTCAGTCGGAAGCCTTTGCAGCAAGCCACCAGATTTGCCCAGATCACAGCATATGGCAACCACTTTCGAGTGGAAGATGAAACCACCGCACGCTTGGTAAGCTACAATAGCGTAGTGGCCTCCATTTTTGAATTGCCATCAGAAACAGTGGCTTACTCAACAGTGCACTATGTTGGAGTGTTGAAGGACATCTTGCAGCTGGATTACGGATTACTACATGTACAAATCATTTTGTTGCGCTATGAGTGGGTGAAGCCTCAAGATAGTCGTGGGAATCAAACTTACGTTTAGGACGACGCGGGCTTCCTTATGGTAAACTTCCGTCATAAGCTATCTTGCATGGTGGAGCCCTTCATTTTCCCAAGCCAAGCCACACAAGTATTCTTCTCGGATGTTGTAGAGAAGCTCGGGTGGAAAGTGGTATTACGCAAAGAGGCCAGAGCAAAGCGTGAAGTCGTGGACTCAACGAATTCCTTCATCAGCACAACGACGAAGTCTGCAGGACTTAGAGCTCCAGAAAGGTTGCCCCTTCCGGTACAACCAGCAAACTTAGTAGGGGCAATTGAATTGTCTGTAGAAGAAAACTTATTGGCACATGAAGACTACTAGGGTCACGAAAGCAAACTTGTTCAGCAGTCGGAAGGGCGGCCTACCTGAAATTTTTAAAGGACTGATGCACGGACGGTAGACCCTTAACTGCCTTGACTGTCTTTAGACTCCCCGTTGAATGACAATGCAGTGGTTCTACTTGAAGTATTGTAGTCATTTTCCAGAAGTCAAAGTAATATTCAAGTTGCTCAGAAGTTGCACTCAGTCATTGTGTACTATGAACGTGTCGGCTGATAGACATGTAGCCCATGCAGCCATGCCAAGGCGGAACCTGCCGTTTGCAGAAGGCCCGATCATAAAATTATGGAGTGCATGGAACAGCACCCTAAACCACGTAGAGGGCATCCAATATGTGAGCTGTTCAGAATCTCGTGGTGAAAGAAGACAAAGGCACATACAATTTTGATATAGAAAAATGAGCTGCTCGTTGCCAAAAAAAAAGAGAGGAATACGAAGAAGACAAGAGCGGAAGCCAAAAAAATTGAAACCAAAAATTGAAATGGATATAGAAAAATGAGCTGCCCTTTGCCAAAAAAAAAGAGAGGAATACGAAGAAGACAAGAGCGGAAGCCAAAAAAATTGAAACCAAAAATTGAAATGGATATAGAAAACTGAACTGCCCTTTGCCAAAAAAGAGAGCGGAATACAAAAAAGACTAGAACAGAACCCAAAAAAAAATTGAAACCAAAAATAGAAAAGGATATAGGAAAATTATCTGCCCACTGGCAAAAAACAGAGAGGAAGCTGAAGAAAACAAGAGCGAAACTGCAGAAGCCAAAAAAAATCTGAAACCAACAATGAAAATGGATATAGAAAAATTAGTTGCTTGGCGCAAAAAAAGAGAGCGGAATACCAAGAAGACAAGAGCAGAAGCCCACAAAAATTTGAAACCGAAAATGGAAATGGATATAGAAAAATTAGCTTCCCGTTGCCAAAAAAGAAAAAGCTTCCCGAAGAAGACAAGAGCGGAAGCCAAAAAAAAATGGAAATAGAAAATGGAAAAGGATATAGAAAAATGAGCTGCCCGTTGCCAAAAAAGAGAGAGGATTACGAAGAAGACAAGAGTGGAAGCCCCTGGAACCCTGAATTATAAACAGTAAGAAACATAATTGATCACCAAAATAAGTCGAAGAATTGAATTGTAAGGAAATCCATCCCGTTGGATGCATCCTCTAATGAAGGTCTGCCTTCTTGTACTTCCATGGGCCAAACTTGCTGTGTTCTGTTCTTGTCGTGCATTATACAGTAAAAGAAGACTATGCAGCCACGTCAGCCATCTTTCAGCATGTATTGAAAATAAGGAATGTGCACTCATCGTTCCAGTCATTCTTCAGTGACTTCTAACTTGAGTGAAGTCATGATGCAATACCCGCAGTCATTAAGCAGCGGACTCTGAAGACTCCGTTTCATTACTAAACCTGTAGTAACCCTACCCGCACGCTATCAACAAAAACCCGTGGATGAATACTACCCATTCTTCCAATCTCATCTTGAAGTTGTAGTAGCGATTGTGATGACTGCGACACTGGGACGCTGGCCTGGCTGGTGCATTTAAGGAGTTACAGTCATTGTTCAGTCATTCCGGACAAGAAGTCATTCTTTTGTAGTCACATTTGACCCCATTTTCTTGTAGTGATTAGGTCGAATTTGCCTAAATGGTTTGAAACGACAAGCTTGAATTTGACTATTTTGTTTGTCTTTCCGATCTATTTAGGTTGATTCAACCTAAATAGTCAAATCAAGCTTGTCTTTTTAAACTATTTAGGTTGATTCTACCTAAAGAGTCAAATCAAGCTTGTCTTTTCAAACTATTTAGGTCGATTTGACCTAAAGAGTCAAATCAAGCTTGTCTTTTCAAACTATTTAGGTGTTACAATCGATGGTCCAATGTTGGAGGCCACATGTCAGTGTAATAGTAGCTCAATTCAAGATAGGCAAGAGGTCGTCATTATTTACTTGAGTTTGGACTTGAAGGAAGACGTAGAGATTGATTGATTCCGCCCACTTGGAATCATTGTGTGGATGTTCTCGTATAAATCCTTGTTTTTCTAATGCACATACTTGTTGCGCCTAATTACAAATGAATAATGGTATAATCTTCCAATTGTTTTTTTTTTAATGTATCTAAAAGCTGATTATTTTTCATGCTTGCACCAATAGATGGATGTATCTCCAACGGTGTTCTCTTAAAACGAGACCATACTAAAGAACCAAAACATCAACAACACGCCCCAGCCAGACATTGAAAGTAAAGATTGTCAGAGTTTGTATTACGTAACTGTTGCAGCACAGGGCAAGTAAATTCCCTGTTATACTCACAAAAACCACCCTAGAGCATAACAAAGTGACTCTAAAGATTGAACCCAAGAGATCTTGTGAAGTAGTTAGATGATTTATGCACTTAAGCACACTCCTCACTTTTCCGGTCTCTAACCAGAAACTCAAAACACCAAAAACACGCAGAAAACCCTGGACCGGATTCTATCCTTCTCCGATCCCAACAGTTTTCTACGCCACAAAACAACCACAACCCAAGGCCCTACTACTTCCGATCCTAGATACAACTGTGAACTAATCCGGTTTGAATTTATCTTTGTTTAACCATAAGAGGGATCACCATTTAACTTTGAGAGTGGTAGGCTTGCCACTCCTTCCGTGAATTATAGTGGTTGAAGATCCACTGTCTAATCCTCTAACTTTCTACTCTAAACCGGATCCGGTTTGGTCCCTCACAGCATTCCAGACGCTAATCTGGACTGCAAGTCACTCAAAGATCCCCCCGTACGATCCACTCATATTACAACGACCTCGGTTTTCTCTCCAATTTGTACAAAGTTCAGGTGGCTACAAGTGAACCAATCCGTTCCAACACTTAAATACTGCCTTCTCCCGTTTACCAATTTGGACAATGAGACCCCTCAAGAGATTGGACACTTGACCGGATTTTCCACCTAGGAGTTCTAGCACGACTAAAGAATCCCTTCCTATCCGCCTAGACTAATCAATGGTTTTCCCACCCGGAATTGAAGACTGTAGAATGCTGAGGAATCAAGAATCCACTCCCAACTCTTACTTACCCACTCATATGCACATAGAACTGGAAATACAACACCAAGGGGAGAAATCTTCTGCAAACCGGATTGCGCCCTCATAACTCCTCCTCATAAGACCCTGCCAAGCTTGGGAAGACATACAAAAGAGAGAGCAAGCAGAAAGTACAAACAAATTTACAACAAAAAGACTCCTAGCCTACCTTACGGGGCTGATTTAAATATCACACACAAAAACACAAAAAGGGCGGAAAAGGCCCAGAAAATCCACCTAACTATCAACATGGATTCCTAGCTACCCGAACGGATTTGGTTCCGTTCCTAGCTACCTAACATAAAAATCAAACTCAATCTGAATCATCCCTAACTACAGAGCCAATGGTGGGCTCCTCCAATTCATCCGCCATGACACCAAAAACAACCATCAAATTCCGGACTCGCTCCCCCCCAGCGTCTGGATCCGGTCCACGCGGATGCGAAGGCGAATCCAAGTTGATGTGYTCCGCCCTAGCGGGCGGAGTAGTYTCTTTCTTYTGCTTCTTCAACTCGGGGGTCRAARACGTYGGGTCCAAGGACATTGGCACATTTGGAAAATCCTCCGGAATTGTAATATCTGAAAGGTGGATTCCAACCGGATAGGCCACACTTACCAATTTGTGGTTGTAGTCATCCATCTGCTCGATGAGCACCCTTGCATCTGGCATGGTCTCTTCAATCTGTTCCGCACAATCACTCTCCGATCTCAACCGGATACCTGCAAAACAACCTCACACTCTTGCACTCCTCCGCTCATGTTGTCCAACATGCAAAAACACTTGCTAGCGGAGAGCGGAACACATCGCAAATACTCCAGCTAGCAAGGAAAAAAGAAGGAACACTGGCAGTTTCAGGCTTAATATAGCCTCCGGACCCAACCTGGTCCAGTCCCTCTTATCCAGTCCAACCCTAATCCGGGTTAACACTGGATTCCAGTCCTAGATACTTTAGACCGGATTTCTGCCAGATGATCAGCTACTTCAATGCTATAACTAAATTCCATTTTCCTACTGTTCCTTAACTAAATCCGGAATCCAACTGGTTGGTTTCCGTTCCAAATTCTAGGGAACTTAGAAAAAAACAAAATTTTATGTTGTGACAGTAACCGGAAGTAGTAAGGATAGGATAGTGATTAGATAGGTGTAGATTTTCAAAAAATTTAGGTTTTCACCCAGAAGTGGAAACGGAAACGTTTACGGAAGAAGTTAACCACTTTCCGGAAATAGTTAGGGATTACGGAAATCCCGTAATCATGGATCTAGTCCGGATCCAAGAATCCAAACGGAACCGAATTCCACAGGCCTATGATTTATAGGTTTGGCCTATGGATCTAGGTTACCGTTACGGATGAATGGCTCATTTTAGGACCGTTGCCGGACTGACAAGTACTTAAACGATTCACTGTTTTTGTCATTTCTCTTTTTCTCTGCAAAATTTTCCAACGCGCGTTATAGTTGAAAGAAAAAGTGGTGAGTTAGAGATTGCTACGGTGGAATTGGTGAATCCGCACGGATCCGGCTCACACTGTTGGGATTTTCCATGGCGGAAAGCAACCACCGGAGGAATCTAGTTACAACCCGAATGGTCTTGTTGACCTATCCGGAGGACAACAACGACCAAAAGTTGTTGGAGGAAGACCTGGAAAAGATGGGCTGTGCCGGATTGATCTGTCAGCCGTGGAGCTTGAAGAACGAAGAGATGATTCAGGAGTTGGTTTCCGAGGCTTCGAATTTGTATGAGCGGATTGTCAAGGCTAAGCGAGAGACCTGGACAAAGGACGCATGGGCGAATGTTTACGCGTTTCCAAAACAAGGACTCAGACTTGCTTCCTGGGCGGATAAGTATTCCGTCGAGAAGTTTGTCAATCCAGCCCATTCGAAGGAGGGTTTTGCCATTGCGGGTTGTGCGGTCGTGAGGCACAGGAGGGTCCTTGAATTTCTAATTCCGATCCTCTATCCGGATAAGACGACTTGGGTTACGGTTATGGAGGCGAATACCATCTTTCGAGCGATGGAAGGGAGGGAAGTACACTGGGGGAAGGTGATCGCCAGTGTTGTTAACAAGCCGGCGGATCATGTGGAAAAGGCTAAGCAAAGTCCCATCTCTGCTTACCTTTTTAACATGTATCATCAACATGAGGTGCTGAAGCCGAGTGAAGTGGTGGAGTACGATATCGAATGTGAGATCCTCAAGTATGGGCTCCAAACTGAATTTGAGGTGGAGCAGCACGGATGAGACGAGGACAAGATTGAACGAGCGGAACCCCTAAAGGACAAGAGGAAGAAGCAGAAGCGGAAGTCAACCAATCCGGGTTACCCAAAAACCCTTATAGAGAGTAGCCCAAAAGAGCTCCCGGAAAAGATCACATCCGCAACCCGGTTGGATAAATTCTGTGAATCCAGAACTCAGTGAATGGAGCATTCGAAGCAGTATATCAACGCATACGCCAGCATACTCCTTGAGGCGACGGAGGAGTTGGATTGTGAGCCGAACGATTTGATTCAGTCCATCCGGAAGCGACCTACTCCGAAGACTTTGCGGGCACGGGAAGAAGAGATTGAGCGAATCCGGAACGAGGGAGGGGACATCTAGAACCGGGTCAACTGGCTAGAAGGGGAGCTGGCGGCATCCAAAAAATGAGAGAAAGAAGCGCTGCACCTAGTGAAGGGATTGTCTCGACTGGTGGTGGAATCAGCGAACACCATCAACCGGGCTGCACTATTCAGCTCCTGGATCGCCAAGGAGGCCCAATGACTGGATCCAAGGTGATCACCATCCTGGTCGATTTTTCTTCCTGGATGGAGCTCACCTTGACGGAAATGCGGCAGCTACTGGACCGGCTAGATCCCAATAGACCATTGGACTTCTCCGAATTTTTGGAGGTTCCAAAGGTTCCGGAGGTTCTGGATGTTCACACCACACCCGGAATAAAAGCCATAGAGAAGCAGACTCCATAGAGGAAGATACAAGGCAAGAAGACAAAAGGCTTGAGAGAGCTCTTGTCCCATGTGGTGGAGGAAGAAAAGGAGAGTACGCMTGGTCAAGCAAGCATAAGGGAGATTGCTAAGCCGAACCGAAAACTAAAGGGATAGACACTTCTAGGTTCATCCGGAGGAGCCCTCCCATCAAAACCTCTAGCTGGTAGCCCGGAATCGAGTGGCACGTTTAGAGAGCCGTACCAGCTTACCAAGTCAGATCTTCTTAAACAACTAAAGACAATGAATTCAGCAAAGAGACATCCAAAGCAATTCAAATATATGTAGGAGGATTCACCGGAACAAAAGGAGCAGCAACCGCCCGTCCAGATTGAGCCCTCGGACGATGAGGAGGAGGAGGAGGATGTCCAGATTATCAACAAGTTGGAAGAGGATGAGTTTGAGAGTGAAGATGATGCGGACATAGACTTTCCTCCACCTGTAAACCAAAAGATTTAGACCCGGGCGGCAGCAAGGTTAATACCAGTTTGAGCTCCGGAAACAACTTCGGTGAGTAGCGCAATCAAGCTTCCGTCAGGTTATGTTGGGAGCGCATCGAAGAAGAAGAAGAAAGGATAGTAGTTAGTGTTTAGTTTTAGTTTTCCGATCAAGTCCAGATTTTGTTTTAGATCCGCAACGGGTTTCCGAGCTTGGGCAAGGATCCGGGCTCTTATTTTTAGGCTTGGACTTTGATCTTCTAGGAATCTTGGCGGGTCATTTCATTTGTCGCCTAGGTTTCCGAGTGGTTGGTTTTCTGTTTTGGATTTTGGTTTTTAAGGGCGAGCAGTTTGTTGCCTTCCCATTCCATCCCAGAATTTTTTAGTATCTAGTTGTACTTCCTTCGATTTAAATCTGAAGCCATTAGTGCGAGTACTGGTTTTACCTTCTATTATGAGAGTGTTTGACTTGTATGTTCCATTTGAATATGGATGGATGAGACAGAAGTGAATAGAGGGGGAATCCGGACCTGAAGGAATTGGGTCAGTCTATGTTTGAACGTTTGTATCGAGGTGCAGAGTTGCAAAGGAGGACTTGCGCGTGGAACCTTTAAATTACCGGAATGGTAATCCGATGGGTAAGTGGTGAGGGTGCAATTCCGGAATCTAGGTGGTTTCGTGCGGAGATCAACGACCGCCAGTGAAAATCCCCGCACATCGAAAGGTCTGCTAGCCCCAGAACGGTTTTCGCTTCTAGAGAGCAATTTCAAGACGGGTCCGAGGTGTTTCTTGTTCTGTTGTTGTAGTGAAGAAAGCTGGAAACGGCTCTGAGTGACCTGCTATCCAAATAGGTCATCCGGATAGTTGAGAGAGTATTTCCGGATCAACTTACTGCTACGTATCATTCTGTGGGTGTTTGTGTGTTTTTGGAGAGGAGAGAGTGTGAGGAAAACAAGTGGTTAGTCCCTATCTTTTTAAACAATCAAAGGCGACCCTCTTATGGTAAAACAGAGGCATTACAAATTGATATATTAAGTAAAGACGTAACCGGAAACCAAAAAGAGACTGATTCAGAATCCAATCCGGAGAAACCTAAGATCCGGAAAAGAATGGAAAGAATGAGGAATCAATGAGATAGAGATAATCCGGATAATTTGAGCTTATAATGACATACTAGAGTCTCCCAGGACAATATTCTGTGTCAACTTGCAGTATTCAGTACTGTGAGGATACTTACGCCTAGATTACGCGTACGACAAAGATGAAAGAGAGTTTAWGGAAAAGGAGGTTGAGGTAGATGTCTTGGAGGAGGAAAGCAAGGACTTCAAYGAGGACAAATTGCGCTCATATCACAAGGTGGATTCCGTGAAGGCCATTGCTACCCTAAGAATGAAACCCAATCATCTTTTTCAACTGCATAACCCGCTTTGCCAAATGGTTGCTATGCTTATGGTGACGCCAACTCTTGCGTGTGATTTGAAGTTGCTTGAGCAAGAGTTTAATAAAGGATACTGAGATGGAGCTGCAATTTTTTATGTCACCACAACAAACAAAGCCAGATAGAGTTCAACATTCTTAAAGGAAGAGATGATGAAGTGCAATCTGTTGTGGAAAAAGAGGAATGCCATTTTTAACACCCACATTGAATCTGTGCTTGAGTTGAGGTTTTTAAAGAACCTCAAGTTCTTCGTTTGTGACGGTAATCACAGATTTATTTCTTGGATGAATTATATCACCAAGAAACACTCAAAAGAATGGGATTGGCATTGTTTTGTGGACTAAATTATTCATGATACGAAGGGGAAGACTGAGTTGGTCATGCATGTTATCAATGATATAAACAAGTGAGCATTTTTTTCAAGATTTGTTAAATTAGCATTGAATTCTAGTATGAATTTCATTTGGGAATGACGCATTTGGCGTTCAAAATACTAGGAATATTTGGGTATATGAATTGTAGGTCCATAGAGGATTCTCATGTCAAAACCAATTAGGTTATTAATTTGAATTTTATCTTTTTATTGGATTGGTGCAGCAAGAAATTGCCCAGACWATGGATTTTGCACTTCAAAAATACAACAAGATCACGCCAGAAGAAGAGAAAACTCTCAAGGGGCTCACGCATGCTATGAGAGCTAGAGCAAAAGAAAAGACAGGCAAACTGAATGTAATGATGGCAAAGTTGGTCGCAGTGGCCAATCCTGCTCATAAGCCGAGATTCCTGGAAGACGTAAGTTTGAAGAATACATTATCACTGCATGACAGTAGTCTCGAATGAATTTCAAATTGTAATGTACGTTGTGGTGATTGTGAGGGCAGGTGGACAGGGTTGTCCACGTCCAATGTCTCGGGGGAAATTGCGTTCCAAAATCGGACGTCCAGACGTCTAGACGTCCAAATAGGCGGGACACTCACATCCGGCGGAAGCGCGGACAAGCCGACGAGCGACGCGGACGGCCTGGTGTGTGACGCGGATCCCAAACAGTCCGCCCCATGACAACCTCAAGGCCATCCAACGTCCGGCCACTGAAAAAAATAAAAATGAAAAAAAAATCTTTTGGCGGACAGGTGGACGGGCGGACAAGCAGACGGGCGAACAAGTAGACGGGCGGACAGGCAGACGGGCTGACAGGCAGATGGCCAACGGAAAAAAAAAAAAAAAAAAAAAATTTGGCGGACGGGCGGACAAGCGGACGGGCGGACGGAAAAATTTTTAAAAAAAAAAACAAAAAAAAAAATTTTGGCGGACTAGCGGACGGCGAATCCAACGGCCACGACTAGACAGATAACAACATTGGATTCTAAAAAGCATAAATGAGTCTTAAAGACTCTAATCATTCAAATGAATGCTACAAGCATCCAATGTTGGATGATTGAATGTATGTAAGGATAATTGAAGTTATTTTTCTACACATTAAAATGTGTGCTCTAAACTCTAAACCCTAAACCCTATATCTTCTACCCTAAACTAACTTTGAACCTTATATTAATTATCCAAAACGTTAGTGTGGTGTGCATAATATGTTTGACTTTCAATTTCTTTTAGTGTAATTATCAAAAAAAAAAAAAAAAAAAAAAAAAAAAAATCTTTGGGCGGATGCTGGATGCCCTTGAGGTTGGGATGGGGCAAGCTGATTGGGATCCGCCTCACACTCTAAGCTGCCGCGCGTCCGCGATAAAAAAAAAAAAAAAAAAAAAATCTTTTTTTTGGATGGACGCTAGACGCCCTTGAGGTTGGGATGGGGCAGACTGGTTGGGATCCGCCTCGCAGACCAGGTTGTTTGCCCACCCTAACGAAAAAAAAAAAAAAAAAAAAAAATTTTTTTTTTTTTTTTCCGCGGACATTGTCGCGGACGAGGCGGACGGCCCCGACGGATGGGGCGGTCGGCCTATGTGGACGGCCCGACCAAATGTTAGGGGACGTCCGGGCGGCAGCGCCCGCGGACGTTGGATGTCCGGACAACCCTGCAAGTGGAAAACATTGGAGCGCAAATGAGGTTCCCAAGATGACTTTTGAAAAACTTCAAATGGTGACTACTTGCAATACCGCTCTTTTTCACAAGACAAAGTTTCTAAAGTGGTGGAATTCCTCAATGCCTTCACGTGTTGCTAGGCGTTTTTCACCGAAGTTTGTATTCAAGGCGCTGTTGGCACCTTTCTTGAATAGATGCATATGGTATGTTGGGTATCATCTTTATTTGTAATGATATTTGCATTTTAAATTGATGAATTTTGAATTTTGAAAGTTCTTTCAAAACATTATGTGTTTTTCCAAACCTAAGTGATTCACGTTTTTTTAGATTGAAGACGTAGCTATAGAATACTTTCAAGAAGTAGTGAAGAAGGACAACATCAACATCAACACAATTGTTCTATTGCAATCCAAGACATTGTCCAAATACATAGAAGAGTGGAGGAGGAAGATCTAGGATCAAGGGTTCATGGCTCACCCCAGAGGAGCAAACTACTTCAAAAAAAGTGACAATTTCATGACTTATGAGGGATCAAACCAAGCAGTTCAAAGGATGCTCTTTCGTATGCTTCAATTATTTCCTCATATTTTGATTCATAATATTTCAAGATTTTAAATTTTGTGATGTATTGTTTTTTGTTGAAAATAAATTTTTTTAAAAGTTGAAATTCAAGGAAGGACTAGAAATGGGGTGTATATAAGGTACCTTCAAAATCACTGTCGGATCCGACAGTGGTTTCACCAGTGCTTGCTAGACTCCTCGTTTTTGTTCCTTTTATGTACTACAATGTATTATTCCAGTTCAAATTCAATTTCAAGGTTCAAATTCTTCTTCTCATGTAGTAGTGCATGTAGTTGAGATAACATTTTTGCCTTCTTTCCTAATTTGTGATTGATCTTTGATGTTGTTTTTACTTCTTTTCAAGATATTTCAAGCACAAGCTGGTGGCAAAAGGTGCCATGGAGAGAGACAATTTGCCTTCATTCCTCTTAAATTTTATAGACCGTAATTTTGCAGATTGTATGTACACTGCAAATCAACTCCAAACGATACCATGGCTCACCTTAATTGTGGTGGATGCTACATTGATTGCCCCATTTCATACACGCATCCACTAGAAGTACAACTGCAACAATCTTTGGAGGGACGTGGGACTGTTAACATGGATGTGGATGAGTTCGCAGGGTTGACTGATAAACAGAGGGAGAGGGCCATTGCAAGGAGGGAAACCAATGACCGGAAGAAAACAGCTCAAATCCGGTACTGAAAAATGTAATTGGCCCTCCAATAAGATGACCCTTCATGTACAAGAACTAATCATTTATGGATCTCATATGTACGTTTGTACTTTGTAATGTACCTTCATATAAAAATTGATAGCCTATAATTCATCTTTTTGTATACAAATTTGAAACCTATATTTAGTGATTTAAAGATTTTTCTTTAAATGTGGGCTTTGGTTCTTATGGTGCATGTCAAATGCAAAAGATCAATATTATTATACTTCAATTGTATAATCAATTCATTAGATGGAGTTGCATAGGAGAAATAAGAAGTCATCCTTGTTTCCATGAGCTCTTCAAGTATTAAAAATATTGATTATATATATAATTTATTATTCATTGATTTTTTAAACAATTGTCCAAAGAATTTTTTAAGCTTTTATTAATTTTTTTTCAATATTGAACAAAAAAATGCATTTTGATTTAAAATTGTAACCATACAAATTAAACTAGATATGACAAAGATCGCGTCAATTTTGGAAACAAAATTTAACATTACCTATGGATTGAAAGCTTATAATATTTAACCACGCGAGTATTGACACTTTAAAAATGATGTTAGGTCACTTCAACCTTTCTCTATAGGTCAAATCTAGAAAAATTAGTGACCAAAAAATTATGAGGTTAATGCACACAACATGTAGAACACCAATCAATTTATAGCCTATGAATTTTATGTGAAGGTGCATGAGGGGTCATCATATTGAGGGGTCATCATATTGGAGGGTCAATTACATTCTTCAATACCGAAGCACCATTTGTTCGGGTATAGGATATAATGTTGACTATTTAGAGTTTATGATTTAGGATGTACATATAGTTATAAGTGTGTAGGATAATAAGTTCAATTAATTTTTTGGTGTATGAATAATATATTTAATCTTAMTATTCAATATACTACATTAAATCACATGAAAGTGCTTAGAGACTTTTTTGCAACATTTTCTAATACAATAATAAAATAATACAATTGCTTATACTATGCATACCTTGGAATTTTGCAATATTTATGCATTTTACAACAAAACTTAAAGAAATAGTTTAAGTTATAATTATGTGTTCTATTTTTGTACAATGGAGCATGCTTAACACTTCATGCATTAAACCTTCAAAAAGATTGAAAACATAAATCAATAARTCAATGACATTTACATATGTAGTGCATTTTGATAATTACACTAAAAGAAATTGAAAGTCAAACATATTATGCACACCACACCAACATTTTGGATAATTAATGTAAGGTTCAAAGTTAGTTTAGGGTAGAAGATATAGGATTTAGAATTTAGGGTTTAGGGTTTAGAGCACACATTTCAATGTGTAGAGAAATAACTTCAATTATCCTTACATACATTCAATCATCCAACATTGGATGCTTGTAGCATTCATTTGAATGATTAGAGTCTTTAAGACTCATTTATGCTTTTTAGAATCCAATAATGTTGTCTGCCCAGTTGTGGCCGTCGGATTTGCTGTCCGCCCATCCGCCTATCCGCCAAGAAAAGGAATTTTTTTTCCTTTGGCCGCCTGCCCGTCCCCCCGTCTACCAAAAAAATATTTTATTTTTTATGTTGGCTGTCCGCCCGTTTTCTCGGACCCCTCCGTCCGCTGCCCGTCCACCAACGTGAGGGTCCCTCCTATTTGGACGTTTTATTTTAGGATGCAATTTCCCCCGTGACGTTGGACATGGACCACCCTAGCTCAACGGCAGTCGATGATAGCATAAGCCTTTCTCATTTGCAGAGGTCCGTGCATGTGGGAAACAATTACATCCAAGATGTAATTATCGACGBACTTCCTTCCGTATAGAGTCCTCCAAATTTGATTGCACTAGTGTACATGGGACCTGTGGCGGGTGAATAGCTTTTAGAAGTTATGACCACGAATCCACAAAGCTTGAATGCAGACCTTTCGTTGCTTGGGAGCTTGAAACTCCGTGCCAATACTCAAACTGAATGCTCACGTGATGATCTCGCAAAGGAGTCAACTACCATAATTCTAGTAGACTCTGAAAGTGCTTGTAGAGTCTCATTGCAAGATAGTCACATTAGCCCCACTTCTTAGTGTTGAGCAGGACTTATCGGCTAAGTGCAGGGTCTCCATACCTAAAGTATTTGATTACTTCAATGCTGAGGAGCTCATGGAAGCTTTACTAAGGTACCATAGTTCTTTGTTGATCAATGGAAGGCCATATTCGTTAAATTGGATCTTTTCAAAGATTTTGAGACAAAATGCTAGTTATTATAAAAAATTTGTACAACTCCTATCTGTCAAAGCTAATTTATTTATAAAAATTCTTACTATATGATGTTTTTACATACCCTATTTTATATATATTAGAGTATATAGCATTTCATAGACCCTATAGTAGCTCTAAAAATTATATAAAATTTTATCTTCCTTTCAATTAAATGGACTCTATCTTTTAACTCACGTAGTTTTCTAAAAATAGCTAGTGATCTCCTCGGGCAACTAAGAAGTTAACATTTTAGTGATTAAGGACAATCAGCAAAACATTGGCTTTGTGTCAACCAAGCTAGAGAGTCTCTACCCAACTTAAACCTTCTRGATGCCACTGGTCTTGTATTACACTCCAAAAAGTCTTTCATGCGTCCAAGGCGCATGCCTAGTCCTTCTTCAATTGTGTGAAACACTGGATATAGTGTTGGTCCTTTATGCCAAGCACATACACTGGTTTCTTTTCATCTTTAAAGCCTAAGGAGTCATGCACCTTGACAACGCTCATATGCACCAGCAAGAGGCAAGAGTATGCCACTCATGTGTAGAAAGTGTGGAGGATGTTGCACCCAAAATCTCTACGTTATCACCCCGCCCTACAACAAGTTCCAATGTTTGAGCAGATCGGGAACTACAAATGCGGCTACCTAGTGCTGTAACTTGTTGAGTTGTACATCCAATTCCTACACAGTGATGACCCTAGCTTTACTAGTAGAAAATTCAATTTTTTTGTTGATTCAGTAGCATTGTCTCGGTCACTTTTTGACAGAAATCTGTTGATTTCAACAGTTTTCTGTCAAAAAGTGATCGATATAACGTGATCAAATCAACACAAAAATTGAATTTTCTACTAGTGCTTGGTCGTTGATATGGCCTCAAGCATTTTGCGTGCAGAGGAAGCGGCACCAATTTTTCCTGCCCAGATGCAAATTGGAAATATTGAATTGTGGTTGTATCGCATCCAAATTCTAATTAGAAATGTAATTAGAAATTGTAATTGGCCTAGTTTGTACCAAGTTTATGACAAAGACCATTCATTCAAACAAAACAGAGCAAAACATTCTAGAGACTGTTAATCTCTTCTTGTGCACAATCCTCTATGAATGCATTGGGTTTCTTAAGTGGATTTTCCTTTGCCAAATGAATTTTGTAGGGCATGCATATAAGGAGAAAGGACATCTTGGGCGGTGCGTGACGTGACAGTGAATGCCATGGGGATGTCATCATGSCATTTGTCAAATACCATGAATGTATAGAGAGGAAATTGCAACCCAAACCTCATAAGCCGCCAAAACATCCAAAGCAGAAAACTATATGAGCRTAGAAATCATTGTGCACATARAGCCCTCCAAGTTTCAAGACATYARAATGCTAAATTKCAAAGCCGTACTTTYTGATCATTAGTTCCAAAAGTGGTGTCAATGGCTACGGCACTTTTGTGTCCACACCTGCCCATTATTTCTCTGTGCCAAGGTTTTTGAATGCCTAGTGTGAAGGGAATTGTAGATGAGGTTAGTCCTCCTTGGCCTACCAYATCCATTTCTTGGTAGTATCTTGGTTCTGCTGCACCCACAATTGAATTCTCTAGATGTTATCAACATGGAGCATAAAGGTCTCTCTTGCACCCTTGGTTTCAAGATTTTGAACATCACGTTTGTAAAAAAACATGTCTCGTGTGAGTCCCTCCTTGTTTTGTATTGCATTACTGACCACAGCTATGTATTTTGCCATGATCTGCAAAACCATGAGGCTGCTCCTTAATAATGTGAGAAGCCATTCTTTAATCTCAAAGGAAAGYTGCCAAGCAAAAGAGCCTTGGTCAACAGCATAAGGTATTCCATGACACCGGTCTTTCCTATTGTTGATGTAGTCTGCCTTGTGTATGCAAACTTGGGTGACATGCGGTAGGAATAAGAAATTCGTCACAGAAAATAACGCAAGGCAATCCCGTTTCAAAGATCCCCCCCCACCAGCTAAGTGAGTACCTTCGCCTCTGAGGCATTGGTCCCTCATGACTGTTATTTTGGCTCTAAAGTGACGTGTTTTGGCCTGCTCTGTCAATTGCTGYTGCATCCACACTTCTTRCAACCATTTTTGGATCTGTRTTAATATTTTTTTTGTTTACTCCGTGATTCCTTGTGTACATAATTTCATTCATGAATGGGTGTTTGCCATAAGTATCTTTAGTATTGATAATGGTTGACAGTGTATTGCYCGTTGATATGTGATTGCGTTGTTCCAGTCAAAATTTTGCGCAAGTTCTGGGCATATCAATCCTAGAGTAATATCATGGGATACCTCCAATGCGCAYACATTGCCATCTAAAGGAGCCTTAGTTGGAAAAACATTGAGGTCAAAACCAAGCAGAGTTGTACGTAGTTTTTTTGCAGGTCGTTCTAGATACATTGTGTGCTTGCAGAACACTCCCTTTTTTTCCCTCAGTGACTCCTTGGAGGTCCCATATACTATGCAACCCACTAGTTCATTTGGACATCTTGCAAATACTTCCGGTCTCAAGTTACAAGGCAGAGCATTAAGGTCTATGTTGATATGCATGTCCTTCAAAGTRGAGGTGCAAATAACGACGCCAATGTTGTTCCCCACGTTCATTGATAGCGGTTCTATAGTGTCACTCAGCCCATTGCAAGGTCAAGTGTGCACCACTTCATCTATAGCATGTTATGCATTTGTGTTGCCATTTCTCCCATCTTCATTATTTTTTTTGCCATATCTACATGGCGGACTGCCTTTTGCATCATTCAAAGTGCCAAGCGTATTGGCCTTTTTTGGTCTCCCTCTTGGTTTCTTGTCTACAGCCGCCACCACACTTGCATTGTCTGTCGAACTATTCTTTTTGGGCCTTCCCTTTTATTTCTTGAGTACTTCTATCTCGAATGCTGCAGCAACATTTTTCATAGACTTCTTGGGCCTCCCCTTGTTTTTTTTTGGTGCTTTTGTCTGTAATGCTGCAATGGCAATTGTTGTTGTCTTTTTGAGCCTTCCCCTTTTCTTTCTTGGCACTTCCATTTCCACTGTTGCAGTATTAGTAGTCACAACTTTTTTGGGCCTCCCTCATTTCCTCTTTGAAGCATCTTGCTGCATGTTCCTTCTGTCCATTGCAATCCCCTTCTTTTGCGAACGTCCTATTAATGCAAGTGATGGCTTATGTCTTGGTTTTGGCATCATGGTAGAGGTGAGTGTCTTTATCCTACCAATGTGGTCTTTTGCACAATATTAGCATAATAGTCGCACGTTCACAKGCCAAAATACAACGATTTTCAAACATATTGACGTAGAAAAGGCAATGAAATAGTGACAACGGATATACACAAAGGGTATATGATTTACCTGGATACATCTCGTGAGGAAGTAGGAGTTGGTCGTGGAGGACCGCTATCTTTAACTAGTKTAGTGCAAAATTTTGAAATATCTGCAGACAATACCATCATAGGTGTTTTGGCTGCCATCAATGAAGTCGTCCATCCTGATAGTGGAGATAAAATAATGTTGAGACACCACAACTCCTTTTCTTTGGTTTTCACCCAAATCGTAGACTAGCTACGTCTCTTGCAACTCCCAAAGGAAGATGGACCAGAGAATACGCCCCTCTAGTGGATTTTGCACAACAACTTTGATTGTGTGCAGGTCATCATTGAAAGTGTTTTTGTATGTATCAAACCACAAAACATTGACTCCAAAGGATATGTTGCTAAGGAGGTTTGCGTCTTAGAATCACCCATTTCCTCCAAATCTGCCATGGCGATGTACGCTGCACTTGTACCAAAGGCACCTCCTTCCTTAAATCATAAAATTATCAGATTAGATATAAATCCTAAATCGCGTTCACAAATAACATCATATTGATCTTTTCCTTCTTGAAGCACATGAAACGTAGTATTGAATGCTTCCATTCTAAATGCTTGTAATATAGTAATGAATCTTTTAGAACCTAAGCCATAGAATTTGTATTACCCAAATCCCTACACTCAAAATCCCCCAAACAACAAACAGCTTAAGAGAACCCTAAACCCTACAAACAAGGCAAAATCTGTAATGGTAATCTCTAAACCGCAAAACAACAAGTGGAGGCATGGTTTTGAAGCACTCCGTATCCCACTTGTCTTCAATAATTGTGCACTCCAAAGTGCATTAGGTAGCAAGTCCTTCCAATAAAGTTGATGGAGCACCCTCCCATATAGGTCACATACTTGTAACATTAAAATTGTGAAATTGTTGACAAAGAAGAAGCACGCCGTAGCAAATTTTTTTAACACAGTACAACATTAAAACATGAGTGCTATAAACCTAGGTCCATTGCGTAACAACTCAGAAGAAATTAATCGAGCGTTGAAAATAAGGACCTTTGTCAAAACATTGAAAGTCTCAAGAAGCCTGATGCCCTCATCATGCATCATATGGGTCATGGAGTATGATGCGGGCTATTTGTTCCCATGCATCGCTTACAATCTTTGTGCCAAAACACTACCTCAAAACATTACAAAGGTCACTCTTGAGAGATTCTTCAGAAGGCAATTTGGCCTAGATCTTACCATGTGAGAATAAATAATAATGTAGGAATGTAATGAAGTTTCACTGAGTCCATCTTCAAAAATATTTTTTAGGGTTTAAAATAACTTGCATCATACATTGAGCACCAAAAGTCCAAAAATTCCTCTCCACTTGCAATCCAAATCAAGATGTTATGTTGGACATAATTCTTAATATAAAAATATGGATTGTCAAATCTRATGTCRAATAAAAGCCTTCTTATTAAAMATGGRTTTCTTCTGGTGTTGCTAGTTCTGTGCTTGCATTTCCCTCTCRGATCGAGGAGGGCCAGATWGTTGTCAATTAATCYGCCTATCTCAGATAGGGKGCCYTAGAAGAGTCTCTAGGGAGATACAAATCACTATRAGAAACCTATGTTTTAGRTAATGAGTCCAGTTTTWAARAAAAAAATTTAGTTGACTTCCAWTGCAATTACTYCATRTTTTTYTGGCAACATTGATGTTTTGTTGGGGGTCATTGCAAGAAAYACCAATCYTATTATCTATCRCAATRAGTGTTGCTTTTTTGTAATCATCAATAACTTTTGAAGCATAAACCTTATAAACTTGAATCTTTTATTGGACATACCTACTTGATGATAATCWTATCTTTTATTTTTTTAAATATTTAAAAAATTAATTTACATTTAAAAGACATTTTTGTKAATTTGTCACAYTTTGAAKTTTAGAGGTTTTTACTACGTTAGGAGTCCCCAAATTTAATGCTTTGGAGCTGAAATTTTCATGGTCTATTGGCGTAGAAGAGAAGCTAAGACAAACCAAAGGGAATCTAAAAATATATTATTTTATGTCTGACACATTAGTGCAAACAAAACTCCCTTTGTGTGCAATTTCTAAACATTAATGATGGTTTTAAAATGATTCTTTTAGTGAAATCTTATCACCATAAACTCCTCCCAAATGTGCAATTTTCAATTTTTGAAAATTTTCTTTTTTCTTTTTTTTACAAATTAAAATGTCAAAATCCCCATATTCATGAGATTTTGCACTTTTTTAGTTCACCTAATTTGAATCTTTTTCTATGATTTTCCTTCCTAGGGTACCTTCTTCTTAAAGGTATATACATTAAAAATATTTTTCATATTTTTTAAAAATTGCTTTTCTTACATTACAATATTTCCAAAAATCATGAAAAGTGTGGCAAAAGTGTACACAAAACGGCTAGTGTTTCTTGCAACGAACCTTCGACGTTTTTGCTGACATAAAAACATAAATTTGTTGTATTGAACGTCACCAAAAATCTGTCTTAAAGAATCTGAGCTCATCACCTAAAATGTGAGTTTTTTACAGTGAATTAACCAATGTCCGCACTAGGGATTAAGTCCCACCTCTTGGAAAAAAAGCATGAGACATTTGTTCTTGGCCCTAAGATTCCGCCCTTGCTTTTGCAGTAGCATGTATTGTCTCAAGTCAAGAGGTTGAAGAACAAAGATGAAAATTTTCAAAGCCATGGAAGAGATGAAGAGGATAGCTTGGCCATTAAATAGTTGTACATACTACAATTTAGAATAATGAAGATATAGAAAACCAATGTGTACCCATTGCATTGGATTGTATACCATAGTACATGTCAAATAAGCCTGCAAACATATGTCATAATGACCTATACCRTAAGCCTAGAYRTAATTATTGTAAATTGTTACAATCCTTTTACCAAAGGAATCAAAGACATGATTTTTCGAGAGTGTGTTGGAGGCATCTGCATCATTCAATGGAATTYGTAAATTACTACAACCCRRTAGTCAAAGTACCTCATTTTTGTCAATTGTGCTAGTCTTGCAAGTAGAAGCTTGTGGAGCCAAGGGCATGGTATTTGAAAAATATAGTGGATGCTGAGCTTTGCCCTAGATTTGGGCAAGAAAATTGTACAAACAAAACATTGAGGCATTGTTGTAAGCATTTCATAAACGACACTCCAAATTCGAGAGTCAAGATTGTGGTCTATGAGAATGCTCAGTTGCGCTTGGATGTTTCTATTTCTACAATTTCCTTTTCTAAATCAAAGCCAGTGCTTAGCATCCATTTCATTCTTCAGTTGTTGTGCCCTCATCTCTCCAAGCAATCTACTTACAACGTCCAACACAGTTTATAGAGATGATCTTTGTTGCCAAGAGTGTAACGGTAGGCTATACTCGTACAAGTGTTTGTTCATAGTGAAAAACATGGCCATTTGATGATTATTTTCCATTAACATGTATTAAATTTTGCATTTATTGCATGGTGTTATGGAACTTTTGCATTTGTTTACGTGTTTTGTATGTCAATGTCTTGTTTTCTTGTGTTTATGGACAAGGAAATCTTCTTGCATTTATATTTTATAATATTGCTAAATCTCCTATTTCACTAGAAAACTTGCATTTTATTGAATATGATATAAACATCATGTTGTAATAGTAGTACTAAATGAACAAATGCAACATAGAAACAATGTTTGATAATAATCATGATTGTGATTAATATTGATGATTTGCTTAAGAGGAATTTGCTATCCAAATGAAAGAAATTATCATGTTTTATTCACATTGGAACCCTATTATCTATATTGTAGTCATAATAAATGCAATCACAAAAAAATAATATGGATCCAAATGACTCAAGATTTATAGGGAAGGTACTCATGACTATTGTAGATCTTGCCTGATTTTTTTGGTAATTTTCAAAAATAATTTACTATCCAAAAATAGATCCCAATTCAATGTTACACTTGCCAATTTGGAGGAGTTTAGTATTATTTAGTACCCATAAAAATACTTTTTGAGCTTAAATTTGGAGGATATAGTCTTCTAATAGACTTATAGCTAATGGCCAATGGAAATTTAAAAATAATTAATTTTTCCTAATATTTTTTATAATAGATTACAACTCCAACTTTTAGAATTTCATTATACGATCGATATTTGAGCATAATTTGTTTTTGGTTTCAATTACTATTGTTTTAATTGAACATTCCAATAACTAGCTTTTTATTTCAAATCTCCAAATTTTCTCTATATAACAAATATGGCTTTTCCATTTAAACATCAAAGTACCTATTTTCTTGATATTTGGCATTTTTCTAATTTTCCTACTTAGAGAATTTTTCTATGCATTTACTTTGGTGGTTATTTTTGTCTTAAAGGTGTCTATATTAGTCATATGGCAAATATCATTAAAATAGAAATATTTTGTTATTTTGGCACTTTTTATAATTCAGTCTGCGTAGTTTAAAATATGCCATATTTAACTACTTTTGGACTATTGAAAGTCCAAAATTAAATATGTACAGAAATCTCCTCATGCATGGTGTTAGTTAGTGCATTGGAAGATTTCCTGATATATCAAAATTATTTTTTCTAAGGGTGTTGCAAGGCTCTTGTTAGGTCCATTGAAGCACATGAACATGCATCTCAACATATACATTATCTATGAATGATGAAGCCTTGTTATGGATGCATGGCAACGACACTAGCGTGCGAGCTTGGAGCTGTGAGCCTGTGAGCTCCGAGCGTAGAGCTTGTAAGCCTAGAGCCCCAAAACCAAATGTATTTGAAATTCTTGCTCCCATTGTTTTTTGGCAAATTTTTTTTCCAAGAATTGAAGAAAACTTACTATTTACAATAAGTTTTGAGACCCATGACCTTGTCCCCTATAACCGTGGAGGACAGTAAATTTCATACTTTGATTTCATTATTTTTTTTTGAGACAAGCATTTACAATTCCAATCGATTGTGCTAAGTTTCAGTAGTTTGGATATGTGCTAAAACAAAAAATAGGTAAATTGCTTCAAGTATAGTAGCTCCATGCAGTGTTGGCAAAAATCTCATGCAATTTTCTGACTACCTATACTGAATTTTAAAAAGTGTGACTTAATGTATCCCATAACAATTGGAATTTCTAACATGTGGTAGTATGAAAAGACATGCAAAAAACATTATATTCATTATTTTGAGGCATACGGGCCTTCTTGAACTCCCCTTTTCATGTAAACCACTTTATATATCTAGACAAAACAAAAAATTCTGTAGTTGATGTGGGCAATTTTCATTCAAATGCGAGTTTAGGGAATTTGAAAGCCATTCAATAGGGTTTAATTTCTAGTAAAAGTAGTGTTTAGGGTTGTACAAATATAAATGGTATCCTAGAATGGAAACCAAGTCAAGTGCTTTGTTGTTGGTTATAAGAGGGTATTTAGGTTCTTCGGGTGGGCCGAGTTCGACTCGTGTTGGATTTGTATTAGCGGCTGCCAAAAATACATGACTTGTCGTAGGCATTGCATTATAATTTGTGAGTGTTTAGGGTCATATAATTTTATTATTCTAAGAATAACTAATTGGCATGATGGTTTTAAGGTTTAGGGTTTTAGGGTTAAACATTAAGTACAAAATTTAAAAAAAGGGCACTACAAGAAATAGATAATTTCCTACAAAGAAATGAGAAAACAAGTAAAGACAGTGAGTACTTTAATGAATAAAATGACTACCAAAATGTGAATTACAAACAAAGCAAAAGAAACTGGGAAAATAATGGAAATCTAAATGGATACTAAATGAAAAAAATGAAAATCAAAGGACAAGAAATGGAATCTGCCGGTACATTTGGAATTCCATATGCTTTGCGTCATTTCCATCAAAAAAAATTTGAAATAGGGTTTACACCAAATACAGTACACTGAAAACTGTAGCCATGCCTATCCAGGAATTGTAATGATGCTTGCTCGAACTAGAAGAAGCTTCAATTCATTGAAGCTATAACTCGATGCATGAATGAATTTATCATTGTGCGCATCCATTTTGCAGAAGTACCTATACAAGTAGTATAGGTGTTTGCAATTGACGTATTGTTGTCGACCTCCGATAGCGGAAACAACCATATTCACAAAGTCGGGGCATGTGCAGGTTGAAAACATACCCACGGTAATCAGATAAACATTTTTGTTGTGCTCTGCCCCTGTCTCTAATGAAACAATTGCACCTAGGCCCGGCAAAGGGAGCAATGTCACTTCTACAATCGRCCCTTGAATATTTCCTGTGATCTCCCATTTGTTTCGTTGTTTAGTACTTGGTGCATTTGCAATCCTCCGAATGCTTCGGTTGTTTCTAACTGTTGGATATGCATCCGAGTTCTTCGGCATTGGTTGGTCGTACATAATCGTATTGAAAATCTTGGACATATTGAAGAGTCGCCGTGGCAACAACGTAGGTTGTTCCTGGAGGTGGAAGCTTGCATGTTGTAGTAGTAAAGTCTCCTTGCGATTGAGGTTGGTCCCACTCAAAATTGGCCAAAGCTGTGGCACCTCGGGCCAATCAATGACCCACTTCTGTTTTGTGCCTTTCACACATCGTTCAATGTCATCCCAACAAAACCAAAAGTCTGCCATCACCTCTCTCTTACTTCCATAATCTTCTTTTCTACCATGATAGGTAGGAGCTGCTGTCCCTTTCTTGCCCCTTGCAATTCTAGCACAGCACTTGATACTTGACCCCCTTTGTTGAGCTTGACATCTTCCATTTGATTTGTGGCTGATCCTTGCAATGTGCCACTTCGATGTGTCGCAATCGATTTTGAATGCAATTGTAACATGTCGAGAAGTGTTACCTTGGACCTCTTTACCTATGCCATCCAAAGAATCCATAGTCAATGCAATGGACCTAGTTCGAACACGAGGTTGGAAAAAATTGACTTTATCAGGCCTATGGGAGTCCCCCTCGTCGCCAATGGGTACATCCAACTTCCTTTTTGTGCTTCCAAAAATTTCTTCTCCTTCCAAATGCGAGACACGAGTTCCAAGTCCCTTGGCTCCAGGTAAGGTGTTCAATTCTTCTGCAAGTTTTTTGGATCTCTACTTTGCGTAGCAGCTCTCAACTTCAATTCACCCTTTGAGGGACCTGTTCCCGACGCATGGCCATTAAGATATGCCCTGTAGTTCATCATTTGCATCCAAGCACGAATACTGTCATCGCAAGTGGCATCAAACAAGTTGTTTCCCCTTTTGCCGGACATTTGAAGCCACTTATTATGCACCGTTTCAGATAAATTGCAGGACGGCAAATCCAGCATCTCATCCAACTTCAATTCTACGAAAAACAAAAATTTCATTGAAAAGTAAGCACTTCACTTTCAACATCCAGTGAACTTTCATATATCAGAATCTATATGAGGTGGACTAAGCATGTGGACTCATAGGGTGGAAGACATTCAAAGACATTTTCATATACAATTTATGACAACTCTATACATGATGAATACAATAATCATCTATCTTTTAGTTAAAGGCAAATAGTCACATTGTATCCGTGGGCCTACCAAAAATTTGTTTTACTATGAAATTAACCAAAGACAGAGGTCGAGCACACACCACAAAAACATCTATCAGATCTGACAGATATATTTGTAGTATTTGCTTAACCCCCCATTTTAGGTAACTGCCACAAGAAATCTTAAGAATTCTAAGTTCTAAAGCACAGTCACATGTCTTCACGATTTCATGACTCAAAAATATCCTAGAAATACATGCAACAGAAGAAGCATAATTTTCATTAAAAATTCTACATGATCAAACTGAAACAATCATATGAATCCAAATGAATTATCCACTCACCATGTCCATGAAGCCTCCCCACTGCCTGTACCGAAAATGCCAAAACGCTAGCAATGGTCTAAGTAATGAAGGCCTTCTTCATTTGTAGCTCCAGATGATAGCCACAACGACCGTATTGCAAGATAATGGGTCTCTGCCTGGTCCATATTATTTGAATCCTTGTATTGTTTACACAAAGAATTATGTTGTTTATGGAATACTTCTTTGATATATTTCTGTGTGTTTGTAAAGAGAAATACACCAATGGAGTAAACATGTTCTTTCACGATTCTCCATTTCTTCATTGGCCGAATCGTTGCCGTAGATAATACGCACCGCATTCCAATTGGCCATAGCGCTATCTACCATGAATCCTTTAAAGTTTGGACTAGCCACTCCGTAACGTTCCATGACCGCGTTCAAGCTACTCCAGAACTGTAGCTGTACCTCAGTATCTTCGGATTGCATGTCGCACATGGCAATGGTCGTCACCTTTTTGTATTTTGTATCATACACGTGGCACGCCTTTGTGCTCTAGTCCTTCACGCACATCACGTGGTCAAACATCACCCAAGCATTCTGCAGATCACCCTTGGCTTGCATACGCCTTACGAGGTCCACTCCACTTCCAGGTCTTTTGGTAAGCATCTTGAAAATGTAGACCTTCTCTTTGCCTTGTCCTTGAAAGACGCTGTTGTGTATGAACTCGAACTTCGACTCCTTCTTCATGGTCATAATGTTGTCAATCATTCCTCCTCGATTGTTTGAGCGGAAAGAGGAGATGATGTTCCTAGTTTCTCTACCTTCACTCTGTGAAAAAGTGAAGACTTTAGAAGGACGAGGTGGACTTCCTCTAACAACATGTGCCATGTACGGCATATCTACTGTTGAATTATCTGATTTCCGGCTCAAAACCTCAGTTGATGCACGTAGTATGGAAAGCGGAAGGTAGCATGCTCTATAGTTTCCAAGAGTAAATCCAACCTTCTATACCATCCTCAGTAGACCTAACAATAGGGATAGACTGTTGCAATTCACCTGTTTCCGACATCTTTTGTTCCTCAATACATATAGAAGACTTTACAAATCTAAAACGTACATGAAGAAGATGACTATGAACTTTAGAATGTCCTTCCTCATCTAGTGGAAAAACAAAAGGAACCTCATGACCGTCGACTCGAATGCAAGCCATCTATACAAATCCTGTAGCAAGCATTATAAGGGGGCTACTAAAGCGTATGTGGGGAATGAGGTACAACACTACCTCTTATATAGTACCTTGTTTTCTTCGCTTTTTCATTTCCTGTTTTTAATTCTTCATTGTGAAGCTTTTTTTCTTTGTTGGCCCCCCTATATGCAGTCAATTAATGCAATTACCCATCAGATATGATTCATATAAAATAAGATAAAAATTTTCAACAATAATTGTTTGATCCGTTGTTAGGCCACCAAGGTTGTTTAGGGTTGGGAATTATGCGTAGTAGAAAAGTAAATGAAAATGACACGGGCTACCTTTTCAGGCGCTTGACAATCCATTTCTGGCAACTGTTTCCATTACAAGCGGAACAACTACAAATAGCCGCCGTTGTCAGAAATCAATACTATATGGCAAGATGTCATTCTTGCGCCGCAATAGGTACATAAGTAAATTCCATTAGTACATGAGGTTGGTGTTTTATATCCAAGTGTGAGAGCATTTATTTCAATTGCCCATGGCACATCTTTTGAATTAGAAGGCCGCCTGTAAGACCTTCCAGTAGTAGTGCTGTCAGTGTCTGTTTAAATGTGTTTCATTATTGCAGACGGTGGCATCTAGGGTTTGGTAGCCTTTAAGGTACTCCTCTCAACAGTATAAGATGGAGGCTCACGTTTAGCAAACCCGCCATTTCAATGTTTTGAGTTTGCTTCACCTTCTGTACGTAGTTGAGAGCGTCCAGTTTTATGTAGTGACTTCCTTCGGATGCTTGTAGAGAGCTCAGGAGTTGTCGACAGTTTTAACTGCAAAAAGAGAAGGAACAGGCGTAGTTCTATTTATTTTTCATCTTCGAAGGAACTAAGGAGATCTAGAATGACGAGAGGGAAGAGAGCTGTTTCGAAAGTAGGTGAGAGCACACATGCCAATCTACGCCATGCCTTGCGTTTTGCAAACTCAAGTAGTGTGGGGGAGGAGGATGCGGGAGATGAGAGGATCGACGTAGTTGAAGACATGTTGGAGGGCGCATTTGGTATGCAGCATGAAGAAAAGGAAGAAGACATTGCAAACGTAAGAATTATTGGGCACTACTCATGTTATTCCAGTTATACTCCATTCTTTGCAGTTCATCAAAGTTCAATGCAATGTTGCGCTTTTCATTAGAGAATATTTAGACTCTACATTGTAGCTATCATTTCGAGAGTACTATTGTGTAGACAACAATATTAGGTGTCATTTGACTTTAAAGCAAACGATAGTAATTCCTAAGAGTTTATTTCATCAATAAAATGCAGTTCAATTTGACAGTACCTTTGAAGTTCCAAATGACAAAGACTTAGAGTAGAACGTTAATCCACTCAACATTTTAGTGTAGTACAATTTGTAGAGGTATGGTGCATTTTCAAATGCGCAATAATGAAACCAAGTACTCTATTCACAGAATGAGGTGCTTTTGATTGAGTCCAATTAACAGGTTTCTTGTCATGGATACATTGCATTCAACCTCCTTAAGCTTGTAGGCTTTGATAAGAACTTCATGATAGACTACTTTCAAATTGGAGGATTTTATTGACAGCTGTTTCAGAATTTCTTTTTAAAGTTTTATAACCAAATTCGTCTTCCATTTGGAACTGAAATTCTTCACATGCCTCTTGAAGTTTTACCTTAGTCCATCCATAGATCCCAAAGACCACAATAGGATGCCCTATCACAAGCAGTACATCATTTCAAAACACTTTGCGCATTGTGTTGCACGTAGAAATTAAGGATGAACAATCCACGTGCTAGTTCCTAATCTCCTTGGCCAAGCCACATGCTAGTTGCTTGCCATTTCAAAACACTTTGCGCACTGTGTTGCACGTAGAAATTAAGGATGAACAATCCACGTGCTAGTTCCCAATCTCCTTGGCCAAGCCACATGCTAGTTGCTTGCCATTTAGAGTGAGGCAACATTCTGTTTAAGTTCAAGCACTATGCATGGTGTGATTTTGTACTAACCTTTAAAAATGTTTAATTGAAATTTGTAACAAAGGTCGTACACTAATGTAGCTATAATTTTAAAGAGAGGCTCATTTATAAATCAAAATTCACAAGATGCTTTACTCGGTGCATACGTGATTATCGCATTTGTAAGATTCTTTGAATTATACGTTCACAGTCCATTCCACAAATTCAGGCAAAAGAAGACTTCAAGGTAGAATGAGCGAAACCTGAGGGAGAAGAAAGAGATTCCATGCAGAACAAATCAATGCAGACCTTGATTCCTCAGTACTTCTCAAACCTGCTAATTCTGAAAAAATCAAAACATTCTATAGCTTGAAATCAAAATGGGATCTTCATTTATAATTTGTTAGAAACGACGTGCTATGCTTGGCCATAAAGTTTGTAAATCCTGAACTACTGGGACAGAGCGGACTCAAGGAGTCTAGAAAAACTCTAGAATCTAAAAGTACAGAAATCGCAGCATCTGAGTGAGCAAATTCCGATTGAATTTATGTCCCTTTCCCGGAATGGGAAACGGCAGATAATGGTCAGTTCCAGGTCCTGGAGTTGTGGCAGCTTGTCTGCCATAGCTTCATTGATTTCTTGGATCTTGCAGCGGAATCCAAGGACGGTAGCCGGAATTCCGGATTCATCAAACTTGTTCGGTTTTTCTAGTTCGATTACTCCGAGCTACCACTACGGGATCAATCTGCAGCCACCAAGTCTTCGAGTAGTCGCGCAACAACCTCACCCTTCCCAATCTTCTCAGTCCCCTGGTGTGCAGGTTCCAGAGCAGGATGACGAGAAATTTGCGTAGTCGCAAAACGCAAGATGCAAATTTGGAAGAACATCTCGACGGAAAGGAGATGACTCACCGCCCACCCCAATAGGTAAAGAATCTTCACCATCTTCAAATCCGGTTTGAATCTAGAATATGTAGCCGGGTTGGATTTGAATGTCAAATTTTCAGGCCGTTTTGAATCTCCACTTGGGCTGAATCACTTTGCCGATTGTTCTATCTTTGTTCAATTTCACCACTGCAATTGCTTGAGGTCGTACTGATTCTCCAACTGCCTTTTGAATCTCAACCCGGACTGAATCACTCTGCGGATTGGTGTACTCTTTTCGTATTAAAAAATTATTTCAGTTTGTACTGGTTCTCCGAGTCCGTTTCATAGATCAACTTGGGCTGAATCACTAAGCAGATTGAATCACTCGGGCTGAATCAATCTCTGGGTTGTGGTTGAATCAATCGGGTTGAATAGCTTGGGCCAAATTGGATTGAATCACTTGTGCTGAATCACTCGGGCTCAATCAATCTGTGTTTCGCTGTTGAATGTCACAATCACTGGAATTACTAATGGTTGTTTGAGTCTGTAAGGCCGTGCACAAACTCCTCCGTTGTTGAGAGGCCTTGCACAAAAATGTTTACAAACTCATGTTTTCCTGGGGCTCCAGCGCGGTCCCTTTCAGTTACCGTCGGATCCGACAGTCATTCGGCTGCAGCTTCTTGGACCCCCCCAAAATTAGATGGTTGGCTCAAAAATTGCAGATATTTCAGTTCAAATGATTGCTGGCCTTAGGTGAATCACAAGACAGGACAATGGAACCTCGATTTCAAGAGATTCATTCATGTTTCCCGGTATTCACTAAACTGCATTGCGTGTATGCTGATTTGGAGACTTCTCTTTCGAGAATTTTGTAGATTCAACTGCTGCATTCTTGGTGAGCTCTAGATTCAACTGGCAACATTGTACGTCTCCATTGTGATGTTGTTCGATTGTGAGTCTTCCCTGCTGAGGCTTTCAAGGATTTTTAAACTACGTATTAGAATCCGGCTAGTGCAAGTAATGCTGCAGCAGAGGAATCATTCTGTGCCTTGGTGAATTTCCATGGGGTCCAGGTAGCATTGAGTTGTGAACTGTTGGATCCGACGGTCTTTGGCGATGACTTTGGTCGCCCCCCCAGAAGTTTGTCGCATTAGTGTTAATCGGACGGACGAGCAAACCAGACGTCCGTCCAGTATGACAACCCTGATTAACGTGCTGCAATACCTGTTGGACGTTTTTTTTAAGTGAAGGGGGTCCGGACTGGTCGTTCCACTGCTCGATGAACTTCTGCATTTTCAAAGTGGTCGATGAAGTGCTTGTTGACTTGCTCAAACTGTTGCTCGATGAACCGCTCGATGAAGTGCTCGATGAACTGGTCGACGTTGTAGTTCCACGTAGTTAATGATTTTCTCGATGATACTGCAGTCAGAACAGGATAGTGATAGGTAGATTTCGAAACATTTGCTTATTTTTCGTGGTATTCGATGAAGTGCATCGCATGTACTTTGCTTTCAAGAACTTTCTTTCGAGACCTCGTAGATTTTCTGCATTCTTGGACCGATGCTTCCAACGTGTGTACAGCTGTGTTTCATGACAGTGCCATGTCCCTGACTTCATAGGCAGCCCGACATGATTCAAATTTTTTAATCTTCTAGTATGAGAACGTGCTGATGTCTAACACAAGAGCAAGTTTAGGGTGCCACGATGAATTTGCGTGGGGTCTAG